>CAJNDT010000547.1:0-185424 GCA_905221615.1 Symbiodinium sp. CCMP2592
CCGTGGTTTTGTGGCTTATATATGTTTATACGATATTATATACTGTGTATATATATATATATATATATCATCACCATCAAGGAAGCTGTTGGGTTAGGGTTGGATTTGAGAACAGGGCTCTCATACATAGGGTGTGTATGTATATAGTCACATATCTAAAACAGGACCCACATCATAAAAAATCAAGAAAGACAAAAAGGCTTACAGCTTATAGGGTTCCCACAGGGTCATAAAATGTAAGGGTTTCCAGATTTCTGGCACATGTGTACATATACAACAACACACCAGGCTGCTTCTTGCCTTGCCAATCCCGAGCAGGCCATTTACCGGTGTAAAGAATGTTGAAAGACCAATACATCACTTGCCAAAAAGTTTACATTGTCCCAGCCCCCTCGCCGCCAGCCGGAATAATGAACTTCTCAAAAACGCCCCAAATGTAGAGGTTGCAATCGGCAGCAGATCGGCCGGCCGCTGTGGCCGTCAGCGATACCCATGAAAAAGCCAAAACACTGCGAGCCCATATCTTGCCCACTCCAAAAACAGGAACTTCGTCGCCGTGTATGCAAAGGGGAATAGCCCTGTGCATCCAATTAGCTCGCGATTTTACCGCATGATTTGACATGCAAGGGTGTCCATTGAACGATCTCCAAAACCGAGGCAAAGCCTCCGCATCAGGCAACACAGACGTAATCCATCCAGTCGTCGTCTTCCAAAGGTGGTGCATAATCTCGTGCGGAAGCAATATCATGGAAGTCGCCGTGCCTTCGACTTGTCCTGCTAAGGGGATATTAAATTCTGTCGGCATCGGAAGATTGGACTGCTGGGCCAAGTGGGTGTCAATAGAAGATTGCAAATTTTTTCCATGCTTCACCTTGCTGAGCCTGTCCAAATCAGGAAGAATTTTCCCGTCCCTTGCATTTCTAATATCGGCAGCCGCTGCAACTGCAATTGCATGAATCATAGAGGCCGACAGGAGGCCTTGTGCCAAATACGTCATCAGCAAATCGTGCAAAGAAATTGAGGTGGACTTCTCACTCACCGCCTGGCCCAATCTCTGTTGGACCCCACCCTTTCGTCGCTTTCGCTCGGGCCCTGCATCCTCCATGGTACCTTCTCTCCATATATAAATAAACAGAACAGCACCTTTATGCAAAGTTGGTGTTTGTTGCCAGCTGAACTTTTGTGCCTTATTTCATACAGTGGTTTGTTCGCTATAGCCATAAAACATTTTATAAGGACGGGACACACATGGTCAGACACACCGAGCATTGAGGCTGAGGCTTGTGAGCAAGTTATACATATATGTGTGGGCACCAAATATACTATACAAACAACAACAGAAAGCTTTTGCACCAACCCCGCAAAACCCAAACCCCCTAAACCACACGGTCCACTGCCCCTCAATCTGGACGAAACAAATCTTGTGAGGGTTTATATATAAGGTTCAGGATTTAAGGGTTTATAGAGGGTTCAGGGTTTGTGGGGTTACGAAGGTTGTGTTGTGAGCTTCACAGGGTTTTGGAGGTATGGACTTTCATGGTTGATTCAATGCTTGAGGTTCGGAGGTATAGCTTTACACATGTGTGCACTCACACATGCAAAGCAGGCTACAACAACACCATCGGTGTTATATATACTCTAAAATTGAAGCTGAAAGTCACGAAGACCAACACCCCAACATGATTCAAAAGGTTATAGTTATACACGTCGTTGCTCACATGTAAAAATCACCAGAAAAGCGCCAAATCTCAAGCTCTCATCATCGCCGTTGCGTTTTTCTCTCATCGCCAAAACTCAGAATCGCCGTTTGCACCACATAGAGGCGACAGCTCCGGAACTGCACACATTCAAAATCTGTCTAGCATCCTTTTTTGGCTCGGACAGTCAACTTGGCTTTCACGGCTGCCATTTGTTCTTCGAGATGAGTTGCTACTCGCCCGGACTCTCTCATGGTCTTGGAATATGATGAGACCGTGATCGGCCCGTACTCATTCTCATCCTCGTACTCGTGCCACGAGAGAAGGTGCTCAAGTCCCTGCTTCGATTTTGTTGCTTGTTGGACGATGCTCTTCCTTACAGCTGTGGGGTATCACACAGGTTTCGGTGTTCGGGCACTGGGTTTACTTGCGAGAGAAAGCACAACACTTTGGTTACATGCGACTGTTGTTGAAGAGACTACTTTTACGAGTTAAAGTTTGTGCTTTACTTGCGAAGACAAAGGTTGAAGCCTCCATGTATTTACTTACGAGTTAAATTGGTGACTTTACTTGCGAGGATAAAAAAGTTGAAGCTTTTGGCAAGGTTGTTTCAGGAATACAAAACCAGTCCAAGTCGCACACTCTGGTACATGTCCTTGTCCTGCTTCTCATCCACGGAAGCAACCAACTTTCTGCCCTCGACAAGGATCTTATTGTAGGCCGCGATCGCCTTTGTAAGCTGCCCATCTGCTGCCTTCCACAGCTTCTCCGTCATGTTCCTGCTGGCGGCCACGGTACCATCGCAGATTGCGAGCTGCTCTGAGTCATTTGTCAGAGCTCTCTGGGGCTTTGCTTTGCCCTCGCTCTTCTCCTCAAACAAACCAATCCTCCAATCCTTGGACTGCTTCTCGAAGAACTTGGCCTCGCCATCCTTCGCTTTGGCATCGGAGCCCATGGAAAACTTCTTCTCCTTCCCTGAAGTGGAGTTGTGCACATCCTCGGACCACATGTAACGATCGGGTCCGTTCTTGGAACGGACAGCGATGATCTCGCCACTCTCGAGTGCGGCTTCGAACTGCTCATTGCTAAGATTGAATTTCCCCTGAAGCAAGATTTTGCCCAGGGTTTTCTTCTTGTTGGTCGCCTCGGACTTCGTGTAGTTCTCCTCGCTCCACCCACAGAAGAAAAGACAAGCCGAAGGGGTTTAGGGTTCAAGCTTAAGGGTTTGAGGCTTGAAGGTTTTAGGGTTCAGGGCTTCGTCGTTTGAGGCTTTGGGGTTTGGGGTTATATATATATAATATATATATATATATAGAGGTGCACAGGTTCAGGGTTTAAGGTTTGGGGTGCACGAAGGGTTGTGGTCATCATTATTATACGTATAGTATAGCAATTATATATAATATATATTGTATGGGAATGCATTTATAGAGTGTTTTTAGATATGCATATATGGTATAATAAAAATAAATGTAGTAGAGCCCTCTATAAACAGTTAGAACTACAAAACAAAAGCCGGTGGGGTCCAGAGTTCAAGGTGTATGGGGTTGAAGGTTTTAAATTTTCTAAAGGTGTAAGGCTTATGCAGGCTTTAGGGTTCATGGCTTCGTAGTTTACATATAAGGTTTAAGGGTTGTGGTGTATTAGGGTTTCAAGGTTTTGCTCATTGTAAAACTATAGCTATAAGCTGGACCTATATATACTATAGATACTTTATACACTCCCCGACTTCGCCTTCGGCTTCGAAGTGCCTCTCCACTTAAGGAAGCGAGCACACCTTGAAATCACCCCCGATACCCATCTTTTCGTCGTCACCTGCATGGAGTGGAACATTGGTTTGGCAAAGTTGAGAACCAGGCTGGTGTCAACACCGGATCGTCGGTCGATAGCATTGTTGATAAGCTCCCGCTGTCTCTGCCGCTTGCCCGTTTTCATCTTCTGGGACTTCTCCCATGCATCTTCGAGCCATTCTGGCAATGACCCGTCCTTTAGCAGGCTCATGAACTTGTGCTGCTTGCTGCGGTCCATCTTCCCCGAGTCCTTCGCCGGGTCTTCCATGGCCAGCACCTCGTCGTCTGTGGGTGTCTCCTCCTCTGGCTGCTCTTCGGCGGCATCCTCCACCTCCTCGAATCCATCAGCCCAGTTGTCCTCCAGCTTCCGCTTCTTGTTGTTGTCATTCTGCTTGGGAGTGTTTTTGCTGCTGCTGCTGCTACTGGGCTTGCTTCCTTTCTCTTGCTCCTTGCCCTTGTTCTCCTTCTTGTTCTCGTTCTTGTTCTTCTTCTCCTTGGCTGGGGCCTTTGCTTCGGCCTTTGCTTTGCCCTTTGCTTTGGCCTTTGGGGTGCTCTTTGGGTTGGCCTTCGGAGTGGGCTTTTGATTGGGCTTGCTCTTTGCTGCTGTTGCTTTCGTTGTTCCTTCTGCTGCAGGCTTTTTCAAAATCCCGGTCCCGGGCTCTTTCTTTATCGTGATCTTCGCCGCCGGCTTCTTCATGGGCACCTCCTGCTCTTCTTCTTCTGCCTGCTCGTCCTGGGGCTCTTCCTCGGCCTTCGTATACATATATATATAACACTCTGGTTTTACAAAACACAAAAACCAAAAAGCGCCTCCGGAGCTTGGCTGTCTTCAGCCATCGCAGGGAAAACACGAACAGTAAAGATGATATACTGTCCTCACAAAAAAGGCACCCCTCGCTGAAGTGCTCACAGCTGCAGATAGAAGTAAACATAATTGTCATCGCAGTGTAAGTTCTCTCTGACATGCAGACAACACCGAATGTGTTTCGTCACAGTCATAGTATAGCTTGAATCACACAAGTATATATAATTTTCTCGCCAGCTCTGGTGTAAAGACACATGCAAGCTTCTGTGTGGGGTCTGGCACACAGGTTTGAGGTTGAAGGGTTTCGGGGTTCTGTATATAAGGTATATAGTTTAGGGTTCAGGGTTTATATGACATCAGTTGTTGGGTTCTCGGGCTTTTATAGGCAGTCTCCTGGAGTCGGCCCGGCTCATTGTTTTGCTTCACACTTGCAGGCACGATAAAGTATAGAAGTTACTGCTGTGCAGAAAAACAGCTGCTCTTATATCTAGCTCCGTCTGCAAAAGCAACGAGACAATTTAATTATGTACATGCACTTCTGTACAACGTGCTGGCAAGTCGTAGCTCACTGGTCTTGCTGCTCAGCTGCTGCTTCGCTCCACCAGACCCAGTACCAGACCCTTGGGGATTATGTATAATATTCAAAAGCCAAATTACTCTCCTAAACAAAACCTATACAATAGATCTAATGCAACCAAGTTGCTGTCGTCCATGATGGACACAGGTCCGCCAAGCCCATTTCCACACTCGTCTGGGCGACCGGCTCCGGCTTCGGCTTCGGCTCCTGTCTTCCTGGAACACGAGAATATAGCTATTCCTTTTCTGCATTCAGAAAAGTGACTATGTGGTTCGTCGGAAAAACAAAAGAACAACACAGGTCTCCTGTCGTGGCATCTTCGAAGAGAGGCTTTGTTCTGTCTAGTCAGGGAGGGAGAAGGACAGACTTTTTTGGAGCCGAAAAGCTATACAATATACGATTGATCCTCGCAGAGCACCGTATATAGTGTTGGATGTGGGGCGGTGGGTTGGGGGGGGTGGGGGTGGGGGGTGTGGGGGTGGGGGGTGGGGGGTGGGGGTGGGGGTGGGGGGTGGGGGGTGTGGGGGTGGGGGGTGGGAGATGGGGGGTGGGGGGTGTGAGTGTGGGGGGTGGGGGGTGTGGGGAGTGTGGTGGGGGGTGGGGGGTGGGTGGGTGGTTGGGTGGGGGGTGGGGGGTGGGTGGGTGGTTGGGGGGTGGGGGGTGGGGGATGGGGGTGGGGGGTGGGGTGGTGGGTGGGTGGGGGGGAGGTGGGGGCTGGTGGGGTGGGCTGGGGAGTTTGTCAATGGATTTTAAGCAGATTTTACAAAAAAATCAACAGGTTTTCCAAAAAATCTCGATGCAGTTTCGATGCAGTTTGTATGCAGTTTCGATGCTGTTTCGATGCGGTTTTAAAACTACATACAAACTGCATCGCGAAATGCTGTAAAAGCTATGCAGTTTGTATGTAGTTTTAAAACCGCATCGAAACAGCATCGAAACTGCATATAAACTGCATCGAAACTGCATCGAGATTTTTTGGAAAACCTCTTGATTTTTTTGTAAAATCTGCTGAAATTTTTGTAAAATCTATGGAAAATTTGGGGGAGATTGTTGCAAAACCTGCCCACCGGTGCCTTTCCGGTGTGTTGTTCGAGTCTCGCATGTAAGGTCTAAGCCGCATCTCATCGGATCCCCACAAGTGGTTTCCCAGCTTCAAGCGCTACGCTTCGTGTGTGGGGACCGGCACACTGTGTGTCTAAACCCGAAACCCTAAACCCCTAAACCCCGAGACCCCTGAGCCCCTAAGCCCTCTCTCTATATATAGATGCATGAATACAGGTTCTGCAATCTACATGTTCGGTTTGGGGATTCAGGGCTTCATGTGTGGTGTATGCAGTATCTTCATAAATGGTTTAGGGTTCGGGCCGGGCTGTTTTTTGTCCTATCGTGTGACTTGATAGGCCCTTCAAGCAACCCAGGCATGTTCACATGTGTTCTCTATACACTCTATAGACATGTGCACGTGTGTATGTAGCCACCACCACAATCTCTGCGACTACAACTCTTTCCAATCGCCCGCTTCACTTGCTTGTCGGAGTCTCGCACAGCTTCGCAATTATCCGGATGTGCAGACGACCTTCTGAGGATCCTCGAGGTTTTGTTGCCTGGGCACATATAATGTAGTGTGGTGTAAGTTCGACTATGTATATACATATATGTATATATAGATATATGTATAAAGAAACATATACATATACATATGCACACATACGTGCTTATTTGTAGACTATGCATCTACAATTTTATACTACATCCATGGGGTCGCTGCACATTGTGCTTAATTGTGAGAAAAATGAGTGGCTCGGCCTGTCTCATCGTCTCTCGTGCAGCACTGTGCTGTTGCCATCGCCGTTACTGTTGTGTAAAGCTTTATCCCTCTAGACTATATGCTATAGACACACAAACAGCACAGGGGTTTAAGGGTTTAGGGTTTTAAGGGTTTATAGGGCACTGCATTATATTCAACGGCGGTAGTAACGACGATGGTATCGGCCGCGACTGTCGCCTCTGTACCTGCGGTAGCTACGGCTGTCACTCCTGTGCCGACGACCGTAGCTACGGCTGCGACCATGGTAGCTCCTTCGCCTTTGGCTCCGGTAGCTACGAGCACGACTCCTACTGGCCCGCCTAGAGTAGCTACGAGCCCGCCTAGAGTAGCTACGAGCCCGCCCCGAGCTACGAGCCCGCCCCGAGCTACGAGCCCGCCCCGAGCTCCGAGCCCTGTTCTCTTCAACATCTTCACCTTCACCCTCGGAAGTCGGGCTGGGCTCCTTTGGGGGTGGGGTCGGCTCCTTTTTTGCCTTCTTGGCTTTGGGCTCTTTTTTCTTTTTTTTCTTCTTCTTCTTCTCTTTCTCTTCTTCATCTACACTGCTGGGCGGCTCATTGGCTTGCTCAGCTTCGATCTGCCGCTTCAGCCGCGGGTCCACGGGCGGCTCCACGGCCGGGGCCACGGCCGGGGCCACTTTCCTCGCAGACGGCTTCGGCTTGGCGATCGGCGGCTCCGGTGGGAAGCCAGTGCCAAACTCTTCCTCGGTTTTGTGTTGTCTATATATCGAAGAAACACACACTCTTCTTCTTCGCAAGTAAAAATACACACAGACTCGGGCAGAAATTAGGGTTGACAAAAAAGTCTACACTCCTAAACATAAGGCTGTGGGCTCATAGAACACTTTATTTTTGAGAGAAACCCTAAAAACCCTAAACCCTAAACCGGCTCTATTGGTTTGGTGCCGGTTTATAAAGCGGCTTTTTTGAGGTTGCTGCTATCGCAGAAAAAGGCTCTGGAATTGGTCCCGTGTAAGCGTCGCCAGAGTGAAGAAGAGCCCAGTCATATTGCTCTTGGGCCTGTGGGGATAGAGCTTGGAGTTGGGAGGATTCACTGGATATAGCTTTTGGTTTCAAAAACCACAAAGTTTGGGTGGGAATCGTTGTCTGGGTTTAGGGTTAGGGTTTAGGTTTTAGGGGTTTAGGGTTCAAGGTTTAGGGTTGAAGGTTCTGGAAAAGTAAGGTTTTTATAGGGCCACAGCCAACCGAGCAGCCGTCATCTCATTCCAGGGCTTAACGTCGACGACGGGGGCTTTCTCGGCCACAGCTTCCTTTCACTATATATATAGTATATATAAGCAACCGAAGCAACCGTTTGCTGTGTATAGGTTTGTGGAGTTCCGATTTAGGGCCTTCTTTTACTTGCAGGGTGATGGCTTAAATGATTCGGCCCGGGTACTGCACCGTCATCCACCACCGAGTTTGGTCCAGCCGGCTCCAGCGGCAGCTGCTTGTTGTCCTTTTTTGTGGGAGCTCTACTTCATTGTGTGGCTCTGGAGTTTGTTCTTCTTCTCACAAGTAAGGGTACACACACCCACAGGCCTCGGTCTTGGTGTTCGAATCGAAGGCTCCTTCTGCAAGCGGGGCAGCAGCATCCTCCTGGGGCTGGTGTTGTCGTCGGAATATGAAACTATGAATCTTTTAGGGCGGGTCGTTTGGGGTTCTCACATGATGCCATATAGCATTCTTAGATTTGGCCCCCCTAGCTGCCCTATAGCTCTTTGTACACATGTTGATTATATATACATATATATAAAAACACATGCAGATATGTGTAACAAAACATGTTGTTGAACTATGCAATGCAAGATTCTTTGGGTCGTGGACCACCATGTACCCAGAGCTCCCAGGCTTGCGGCTTCACCGTCTCCAAACCGTAAAGTTGCTCAGGTGGAACCTTTGGGTGTGGTGGTGCAAGGTGTTGCGGCGGTGGGTACGGGGGCTGGGTCGGCATTGCTTTGGCTTTTGGTGGGAGTGCTGGTTCTGGGACATTGGGCTCTGGTGGGCTTTGGGATGGCGGTGGTGCCTGGCCCAGTGGAGGGGGGGTGGGCGGAGGGCCTTTCCAAGGCGGCTGTTCTGGTGGTGGTGCCCACTTGCCCCACGACTCGTCTTCCTTCGAAGCTTTCGAAGGGGGCGGCTTCGCCAGCTCTGCCACCAGGTACTTGTTCGTCGCCATTTTCCCATGCCATTGCCCGTCGAGCGAAGCCCGGGCAAGCTGAGCGGCATCTGGCGAGTCCTTTGGTTTAGGGTTTGGGGGTTAGGGGTTTGGGGTTGATAGGGTTTAGGGTTTAGGGTTTATATAGGGGTCGCAAGTAATATAAAAAAACCAAGTTGCGAACTCCAAGAAGATGCTGCAGTGATCTGGCCGCTGCAGCTTCTTCTCCCAGTACCGTTCCCTCACCACCTGGATGTTCCGGCAATCCAGCACCCCAAGCTCTTCGATCGCCGCCCGGATCGCCTCGGCTCTCTCTCATGTAACTACATATATGTATGCCTGTCTATATGTGTACCAACCTCACCCTTTGTATATATGTGTAGATATAAGCATATATAATTAGACACAAAAGAAAAGTAATGAGTGTCAGATTGTGGCCAATAGACGTGTATTGAGTTTATCTATATCTACATATTGTGTACATATAAAGTATATATGTTAAACCCTAAACCCTAAACCCAAAGCTACTTTTCTTTCGAGTGGCCCACTTCGTCGCACTGTACGTGACATTCTTCACGTAGACACGGTAGCAGTCGACAGTAGCCATGGCCGCGAAGCAAAACTTGCTATATATGTTAGAACACCCAAAGTGAACAGCCTTTATTCTTTGTGGATAAAAATGTGCCTAGAGCCTAGCCCCGGCGCCGAAAGCCTGACACCCGAAACTCGGTAATGGCTTTGGGTTGTATGCTTTAAAAGTCCAGAGCATCTATGCGAAGCTATCTACAATCCAAACCTTCTACAAATACTGTGAGGATAAGCCGCATCGGCACATGGTGGTGACATCGTGTCGAACACATCGTGTGTAGGAGATACTACGTCGCAAAACTAGAGTCTCTCCTGCTGTAAAGGAAACAGCGACCACGGCCACAAGTTTCGGCTCCAACATCATCTCGCAAAAAAGCCTCGATAAACCTCTTCAGCCGGCATTCTCTGCACTCAAGCAATTCCAACTCGAAAGTGTTAGACATTGGAGAATGTTTTTTTGGGGGCTCACAAGGAATCCGGGCTGTCGGTTTGCGGTTTAAGTTTGGGGAGTCGGGTTTGGGGTTTCGGGTTTTGGGGTTTATATAGGGTTTATGGGTTTAAAATTAGTTTTGGGTTTTAGGGCTTAGTGAGGGTTGAGGGTTTTTGTGAAATACTGCTTTAAAGGCAAGACACACTCGCAGGTAGATCTCGCAAGTAACACAAAGCTCCCCATCGCATGTAAAGCTGCACAAGGAAAATCTCGCAAGTAACACAAAGCTCCCCATCGCATGTAAAGGTGCACACAAGGAAAATCTCGCAAGTAATATACAAAGCTCCCCATCGCATGTAAAACAAATCTCGCAAGTAATATACAAAGCTCCCCATCGCATGTAAAGGTGCACACAAGGAAAATCTCGCAAGTAATATACAAAGCTCCTCACATCGCATGTAAAAGGAAACACTCGCACAGGTAAAAAGCAGAACTCATCGCAAGTACATATACAAAAATCACCGTCGCAAGTAAACCTGCTTTGAGGCTTTAGGCTATTGGTGGTTTCGGGGTTACAAAGGCTTATATATACAGTATATGATAGGGATCAAATACATATATCACACAGAACAGGAAGCACTCAACCTCACACACACACACAAATGCAAGAAACATTTTTTCTCGCAGTCATTGCCCCTCTGCTGCCGGAAGGTTCACCCTTTTTGTGCTTCTCACTAAAAGGGCCAAAGATGCATTATGCTAGATGGCATTGTGGCAGATGTAGTGCTCTACATGTAAACGAAAGACATATAGAAACACACCGTGACTAGCACCCATGGGTTTTCTCAGAGTTGTGGGAAAACAAACCACGTTTATATACAACATATATATGCTTGAAACTCAGATTGTTATATAGTCTACAAAGTTCAGAAAACCCAGGGTGCACATCATCCCGCACTGAACACATTTTGGTTTTCAAACCCCCAGCGACTTCATGACGTCCTGTCGCAGCTTGTAGAGCTCCAAGAGCGGGATGCCCTGCTCGACGTAGGGAATCATCTTCTCGATCACCTCATGATGCTTCGGACAGCAACTGGAAATGATGCTCCTCAGCTTGCCGCCGTTATCGTAGTTGCGGATGTAGGATTTCTCAGAGTAGAACTCTACCTTGCAAGATCCGTACTTTTCGGCGGACAGCCATTTGTTAGACGGCGAAGTCGCCGCCGCCGGCTTCGGCTTCGCCGCCAGCTTCGCCACCTTCGTCTTCGCCGCCGACTTCGCCTTCGCTGTGGCTTTGGGCTTGGGGCTCTTCTCTTTCGGCTTGCCGGTGGCTTTGGGCTTCGAAGCACCCTTCTTTTTGGCCACAGCCACAGACACCGGCGGCATGAAAGCCATGGCATTTTTGAGGATGTCCAAGTCGCACTCATCCGTGGAAGAGATCACTTCCACATCCTTGGCCGGCTCAGCCCCGGCACCAGTCTTGATCTTTGCCTTTCCTGCCTTTTTGTTCTTTGCCTTTGTGGCCTTCTTCTTCAGGGTGCCCTTCTTCATAACGATCTTCTTCGGCTTGCTGCTCTTATGGATGTGCACAAACTTCTCCGCAAACTTCTTCGGCTCGCTGCTCTTCAAGGTGTCCGGAAACTTGGTCGGGCTGCTGTTCTTAAAGATTTCCGGCAACTCCGGGAACTCAGCATCCTGCAAAGGAGTAGGCTTCTCGTCACACCGAAAGGGAACAGGCTTCTCATCCTCCTTCACGGGAACAAGGGCCGTGCTGGGGGAATCAAGAGGCTTCGGGGCAAACTCCTGCACCTGCACCCTTTCCAGGCAAAGGTCAAGCTTCCTGATTGTATGTTTGCACAGACTTAGATAAAAAAGTTTGCAACACTTTTCTTTCTTCCGTCACACGAATTATATATATACAGCGAAAAAACACGAAAGACATATGTGCAGCCACGGCACACTTGATCCTCGTGCGACAGGGACCTGTAGACTTTCCGCTTGAAGCTCTCCTTCTGCTTCATCGCACGGAGGTGGCTAAGAAGAAGACGGATGGCGGTGTCCATCTTGTCCACAAGGTCCTCTGCCTTGTAGTCTTTGTGGCCTTCGAGCTGCAGGTTCTTTTGCTCGTGAAGGATCCAAAAGCTTCGGGTAACCCGCTGCGACAACAACTTCGTGTTCGGGGCGAGGCGAAGAAGGTCAAACAGCAGCCCAGCTGTCTTTGCCAACCACGGACCGTGGACGGCAGTGTGCCAAGTGTAGCTTATTGGCCCGCCCGGAGGGGGGCACAGTAAAGGCCACAGGTCCTTCGTCTTCTTGAACTCGAGAAAGCCCAACACCACCTTCGCCAGCTCCGTTGCTGTAATAAGCGGATCGGCAACCACTCGGTCCTTGGCATTTTTGCCCGTTGCAGCGGAAGCGCCCTCCGCCAGCTTGACCGAAGCTGCAGCTGCTAAGGAAGCCATGCTCGCAAGACTGTATATACTGTGTATGTATAGGATTTATGATTTCTCAAAAAAATGGAATGCATTTGTCTCTGTCTCCATCCAGCCTCGCACTTACCTCTGGGTCTCGTCTGGACCAAACACACAGCTGCAACGTCCGAAAATTTTTCTCACTCTCGGATCTCAGAAAAGTATATATATATATATATATATATAAGTAGATCTCTCGCATGTAACCTACAAGAGTCTCGCACAGGTAAAGGTGGACTCCTCGCAGGTATAAACTATATTGTGATGACTCTCGCAAATGTACATGTACCGATTTCTCGCATGTAAAAAGCACACATCGCAAGCAATCCGCCGGCTCGACCCAGCACAGAATCAAACCGAGCTGCGATTTCAACATGGAAAACCATGGCTTAACAAGTATGCTTGCAACACAATTCTCATAATTTTATCTTCACACCTGACCATGCCGCACTGTACAGTCGCAGGAAAATCTAATGCAATCAACAAGCAGAACCATGATAAAAGAAACAAAACCAACCAAAATTAGCTTGCATTTCACTTCTTCAAATTCGGGAATGTGTAACCTAAAAACAGGTATTTTGCAGTGTAAAAAAATTTACATTGCAGTGTAAATTTTTTACTATACAAAGTAAATTAATTTACACTTTTTTTTTACGTAAATTTTTTCGTAAATTTGAAGTGTAAACCAAGCTTTGTTTAGTAAATTGCTCGCCACCTAAAATTAGGTAAACAGCAGGGTCAGGGCACAGACCCGTGCGAGCCCCGCGCCACAGGCCCGTGGCAGTTTCTGAAGTCTGGCAACATGCAGTTCTGCGCTCCAGAGACTGTTCGAGAAAGTGCCATTTGATCTTGTGTTTTTAGTCTGCCTGCTTTTTGATTCAGGTTAGTGACCGCACTCGTTTTGTCTCGTTTCGTTTTGCTTCGAATGCTTTTGGCTCCAGAAAAAAGATCAAGTGCCACACGTTCTGTTTCACATGGTAGCGGACTCCGGAAGAGCTGTGAAGCGCCACGGCCTCACCCGTGCAAGGTAGGAGTTGAGAGTTCTCCCAGAACGTACCTGTGCATGCCTCTCGCCACAGAGCCATCTGCCGTAGCACAGGTAGGGAGGAGCCATGGCAGCCCTCTCGGAAGACGCTCTGGTGCGTATCGCCACCTATATATCAGTGTACACATTACCGGTGTTTTTTCCGCAAAACAGGGCCCTACTAGGCCGAAAAACTGACCTTTTTGGACCAGATCCTGTTTGTCCCATCAGTCCGCCTGCAGCTCAAAGGTGGAAGTGTTCCACTTTGGGTGCGGACCAACTGCAGCACGCGCGGCTCCAAATCTGGGGTCGAACAATCTAAGCAATTTTGGCTTCGCTTGAGTGGCCCCCCTCTGTTCTCTCATGTCTGTCACTTCCACAGGCAAACTGTCTGTTGGAAATTCTGGTTCTTGGAGAATGATTTTTCCACCCTGGACGCCTGCCTGTGGGCGGGTCGCCTTGATGTAGCAGTCTGGAACGCACAGACGTGGGCTTGGGCCCCCAGAATGAGGAATTCGCGACCCCAAAATAGGGGCCGCCAAGCGGCCCCGATTTTGGGGTCCTCTAGTTGCCAGTCAAAATATGTGAAAGGAGGTTGGCTGCATTTCGCGGCTCCTTTTCTGGGGCCGCGAGACGGCCCCATTTTTGGGGTCACAAGTTTGATTCCTGCACCCACAGCGGCTGAATCTCGTCAGCTGCGCATGTCAGTGATTGTAATGACTTTGGGGAGCGCCTGGTGGAGGACCGTTTGGAAGGTCGGAACTTGTCCAAAGCAGCTGTGTGCTCGCCCTTAATAGTGCTGCAGCCAGCGGAATGCAACTGTGGAGGGCCGACCTGGCGAAGCCAGAATTGCTTGTGTTTTGCGGGCCTTTAAATGGGGTCGCCCGACAGCCCCATAACTGTGCAGCTTTGAGATCGTACAAAGACAGGGAATTTATCCAGAGGTGACTCTAGCATTTCTGAACAGAGCAGATCAAAGCCATGCAGAGTTATGGTTTCGAGAAGGTCGGCCGGAACAGATCATACAAGAGCGGCGGAATTTTCTGGAAGATATCTCTACCAGATCTGAACAGGACTTCTTGAGCTGTGCAGAGTTATGGTATCGAGAGGTGTGGCTGACGGTTCGGAATTTGTGCACGGTGCTTAACTCCAAAACCCCCTCATGCACGATATGGGCTCACCTGGCTCTTGCCAGATCTTTTTTGCTCTTTTTGCAGAGACCCATTTGCAAGAAACTTGCTTCTGGTTGCATTTGCTGTTGCGAGACCGGCTGTTGCGTTCCCTCGCAAAGAAACAATCTGCACTTTTCGCTGTCGCACCGGAGGTTGCATCTCTCCTTCAAGTTCTTTTTTCTCGCTGATTCAGTTCCATCGTGCAATCGGAGTCCTGGAGCTGCGTGTTTCTTTTGCGCAGGAGGTGCATTCTGCAAACCTCGGATTTCAGAGGTCTTCCGCGTCCCCGCGCAACACAGACCCGTGCGAGCCCCGCGCCACAGGCCCGTGGCAGTTTCTGAAGTCTGGCAACATGCAGTTCTGCGCTCCAGAGACTGTTCGAGAAAGTGCCATTTGATCTTGTGTTTTTAGTCTGCCTGCTTTTTGATTCAGGTTAGTGACCGCACTCGTTTTGTCTCGTTTCGTTTTGCTTCGAATGCTTTTGGCTCCAGAAAAAAGATCAAGTGCCACACGTTCTGTTTCACATGGTAGCGGACTCCGGAAGAGCTGTGAAGCGCCACGGCCTCACCCGTGCAAGGTAGGAGTTGAGAGTTCTCCCAGAACGTACCTGTGCATGCCTCTCGCCACACAGCCATCTGCCGTAGCACAGGTAGGGAGGAGCCATGGCAGCCCTCTCGGAAGACGCTCTGGTGCGTATCGCCACCTATATATCAGTGTACACATTACCGGTGTTTTTTTCCGCAAAACAGGGCCCTACTAGGCTGAAAAACTTTGACCTTTTTGGACCAGATCCTGTTTGTCCCATCAGTCCGCCTGCAGCTCAAAGGTGGAAGTGTTCTAGCTGCTGTGTCTGGAACGCCTGTTCGGCCAGTGCTGCGGACGTCCACTTTGGGTGCGGACCAACTGCAGCACGCGCGGCTCCAAATCTGGGGTCGAACAATCTAAGCAATTTTGGCTTCGCTTGAGTGGCCCCCCTCTGTTCTCTCATGTCTGTCACTTCCACAGGCAAACTGTCTGTTGGAAATTCTGGTTCTTGGAGAATGATTTTTCCACCCTGGACGCCTGCCTGTGGGCGGGTCGCCTTGATGTAGCAGTCTGGAACGCACGGACGTGGGCTTGGGCCCCAGAATGAGGAATTCGCGACCCCAAAATAGGGGCCGCCAAGCGGCCCCGATTTTGGGGTCCTCTAGTTGCCAGTCAAAATATGTGAAAGGAGGTTGGCTGCATTTCGCGGCTCCTTTTCTGGGGCCGCGAGACGGCCCCATTTTTGGGGTCACAAGTTTGATTCCTGCACCCACAGCGGCTGAATCTCGTCAGCTGCGCATGTCATTGATTGTAATGACTTTGGGGAGCGCCTGGTGGAGGACCGTTTGGAAGGTCGGAACTTGTCCAAAGCAGCTGTGTGCTCGCCCTTAATAGTGCTGCAGCCAGCGGAATGCAACTGTTCTCTCATGTCTGTCACTTCCACAGGCAAACTGTCTGTTGGAAATTCTGGTTCTTGGAGAATGATTTTTCCACACTGGACGAGCCTGTGGGCGGGTCGCCTTGATGTAGCAGTCTGGAACGCACGGACGTGGGCTTGGGCCCCAGAATGAGGAATTCGCGACCCCAAAATAGGGGCCGCCAAGCGGCCCCGATTTTGGGGTCCTCTAGTTGCCAATCAAAATATGTGAAAGGAGGTTGGCTGCATTTCGCGGCTCCTTTTCTGGGCCGCGAGACGGCCCCATTTTTGGGGTCACAAGTTTGATTCCTGCACCCACAGCGGCTGAATCTCGTCAGCTGCGCATGTCATTGATTGTAATGACTTTGGGGAGCGCCTGGTGGAGGACCGTTTGGAAGGTCGGAACTTGTCCAAAGCAGCTGTGTGCTCGCCCTTAATAGTGCTGCAGCCAGCGTAATGCAACTGTGGAGGGCCGACCTGGCGAAGCCAGAATTGCTTGTGTTTTGCGGGCCTTTAAATGGGGTCGCCCGACAGCCCCATAACTGCGCAGCTTTGAGATCGTACAAAGACAGGGAATTTGTCCAGAGGTGACTCTAGCATTTCTGAACAGAGCAGATCAAAGCCATGCAGAGTTATGGTTTCGAGAAGGTCGGCCGGAACAGATCATACAAGAGCGGCGGAATTTTCTGGAAGGTATTTTTACCATCTGAACAGGACTTCTTGAGCTGTGCAGAGTTATGGTATCGAGAGGTGTGGCTGACGGTTCGGAATTTGTGCACGGTGCTTAACTCCAAAACCCCCTCATGCACGATATGGGCTCACCTGGCTCTTGCCAGATCTTTTTTGCTCTTTTTGCAGAGACCCATTTGCAAGAAACTTGCTTCTGGTTGCATTTGCTGTTGCGAGACCGGCTGTTGCGTTCCCTCGCAAAGAAACAATCTGCACTTTTCGCTGTCGCACCGGAGGTTGCATCTCTCCTTCAAGTTCTTTTTTCTCGCTGATTCAGTTCCATCGTGCAATCGGAGTCCTGGAGCTGCGTGTTTCTTTTGCGCAGGAGGTGCATTCTGCAAACCTCGGATTTCAGAGGTCTTCCGCGTCCCCGCGCAACACAGACCCGTGCGAGCCCCGCGCCACAGGCCCGTGGCAGTTTCTGAAGTCTGGCAACATGCAGTTCTGCGCTCCAGAGACTGTTCGAGAAAGTGCCATTTGATCTTGTGTTTTTAGTCTGCCTGCTTTTTGATTCAGGTTAGTGACCGCACTCGTTTTGTCTCGTTTCGTTTTGCTTCGAATGCTTTTGGCTCCAGAAAAAAGATCAAGTGCCACACGTTCTGTTTCACATGGTAGCGGACTCCGGAAGAGCTGTGAAGCGCCACGGCCTCACCCGTGCAAGGTAGGAGTTGAGAGTTCTCCCAGAACGTACCTGTGCATGCCTCTCGCCACACAGCCATCTGCCGTAGCACAGGTAGGGAGGAGCCATGGCAGCCCTCTCGGAAGACGCTCTGGTGCGTATCGCCACCTATATATCAGTGTACACATTACCGGTGTTTTTTTCCGCAAAACAGGGCCCTACTAGGCTGAAAAACTTTGACCTTTTTGGACCAGATCCTGTTTGTCCCATCAGTCCGCCTGCAGCTCAAAGGTGGAAGTGTTCTAGCTGCTGTGTCTGGAACGCCTGTTCGGCCAGTGCCGCGGACGTCCACTTTGGGTGCGGACCAACTGCAGCACGCGCGGCTCCAAATCTGGGGTCGAACAATCTAAGCAATTTTGGCTTCGCTTGAGTGGCCCCCCTCTGTATCAGAGGCTGCCCGTTTCCACTCCAAGCTTTAAGTTGTTGCACAGTGGCACCAACAGCAGGCTTCTAGGATTCAGCAATCATGGGTTGCAAGATGCATCGTTCAAGCAGCTGGCGTGCTTGTGTTTGTTGTTCACATCTCGCTCTGTGACAAATCAGCTGTGCCTTAAGAATCCCTGTAAGACTGTCGTGTCCACCTGCCTCTGCAGGTGGATTTTAAGAATTTGGCGTGGAGGCTGCGGATTTGAACTTTGGGGGCTCTGGTTTGGACTGGGGTGGGACGGGTTGTCGGCGGAGCATTGGAGGTGCGAACTGTCGGATTTGTGGCCGGCTGTGTGTGGGCTCGGTGGGTTGGTGGGGTGGGAGTGGGGGCGGAACGTTGGACAGGGTGCGGTAGGGTGGATAGGGGTGCAGTGTCGGCCCGCCTTCACCCTAAACTCCAAACCCGAAACCCAAACCCTTGCATGGTCAGAGCCCCTGCACCCTAAACTTTAAAACCAACACCCAAACCGTGAAACCCTCAAAACGAACTGCTGCCATGTGTTGCGCACTGGCGGCTGTCGTTGATTGGGGGTGCGGGCGGGGTGGAGCGGGACGTGCGAAGAAGCTGTAGACCTGGTTGGAGGGAATTTTGTTTCTGGAAAATCACTTATACGGTTTTGCAGCTGCGCTTTTTGATTTTAGCATCTCATCACCTCCAAAATCCTATCGAACGGGATACTAGTCCTCACCCGCTCCCGAAACAAGGCTTGCGAGAATTAGTACGCAAAGTTACCACACGTGTACTTTGAGACAGTCGGTGAAGATGTAGTTTGACTTTGTATTTTTTACTTTGTACTTCTTTCGTAATCAGAGAACAGAAGATGTCTCCCGGGGGCCGCAGTTTTGCTTTTAGGTTAGGTGCTGTTGCAATGTCATTGCAGCCCGACTTTGATGTCAGCTGCTTCAGCTTGGAGCCGCCTCTCAAAAAGAGGCAGGAACTCAATCTGCTGCCAGGACCAGCCACACATGCAGATGCCGACAGATGGGCTTTTCGGAGCTCGGATGCTTTGCAAAGTATAGGTCTTCGGGAGTTTGGGGTGGACTTGGCTTCCAGGCTTCGAGACACCTTGGCGAAAGGTTTATGCATGCGAACAGATTATTCTGGTTTGGGTGGGCCCGAAGAAGCACTCGGCCAGATCTTCAAAGCACTTGGCACCAGCGAAGCATCTCAGTTCACGTGTCAGCGAAGTGGTGATCTGTTGCAATGTGCACGTGATCTCTTGAAATCCCGGCAGGGCTTTTCAATGCCTTCTTGTGTCCATGGGAACATTCTGGAGCGATTTCCTGAGGACTTGTTGGTGCAACTGGAAGCTCGGCGTCTCATGTACTTGCAGCAAGCCAATGCAGCCCATGGTGTTGTTGATTCCCCGTCCAGGCGGACGAGACACCCTCGACATGGCAAAGTTGAGGAGCTTGGCAGCTTGTTCATCCAGGAAGCGTTTGATGCTGTTCTGAACCGTTTGCAGACGGCTGATCTGTCGCAGCACTGTGCCCATTGCGAGGTCCATGGTCGTGACTGCCCCGTCTTCCCAGAGCCACCCGAGGGTTTCGCAGTTTCGCAGGGCTCACATGCAGCGTGGCCGGCATCAGTTGCTTTGACTTTTCCAACATGGCCGTTACTCACCGATTCCTTGGAGAATCGGCTCTTGCTTTTGTCATTTGGGCCGTCGAGCGTCGCCTTGCAGACGAAGATTTTTCATAGCAGAAAACGTGCCGGCCTTTGATGATGCGATTCTCGCCCAGCTTATGCATGGCGTGTACAACATGGTTTGCTTGCGGGTTTGCACCACATGTTTCGGTCTCCCGATTGCTTTTTGTGCTTGCTCAAAACTGTTTTACATTTCTGTTTTAACGCATGATGTTTCATCCTTGATGCTCATCTAGCCGCAAAGATGCTCGAGCAGAGAAAGGTCAAGAAAGGCATCATGCATGTCTGTGAGCTTTTCTGGGTTGTCGACGACGACTCATGAGTCTTGGTCATCTTTACGTAAGACAGTACTTACATTTACTTTCCATTGAACTTGCTTTGTAGTGAGTTGGCATCCTCAAGGGGGCGTCGCATGGCGGAGCCTTCGTTCGGTGCAGCAAGCCCGGCCAGTGATCCTCCGAGTTCGTCGGTTAGCACAGTATCAGTTATCTCTCGCCACGTGTTTGACTTGCAGATTCAGTTGAATCATTTGCGGGAGCAGAATCAGATCTTAACCGATACGCAAGCATATCTTGAGGAAAGGATCCAGTCACTTGAGTCCTCGCGCGAGGTTTCAGAACGACGCCTTACTTGGTTGGAGCAGTTCATACAACATCTGCGTTCGATTTTTAGCCAGCTTCGAGACAACTTTTGATTTCATGGCACTTGTTTTGCTTGAAAAGGCGTTGCAGGCTAGGCAACACGCAGCTCCAGCTGCAAATGTTCTCGCGGTGCCAGCCGATTGCATTAGCAGCATTAGCAGGGAGCATTCACAGGTGGCGGCTCCATTGCCAGTTGTGCCTGAATCACAGGGCAGTGCTACCACGCCTTGGGCTCGGCGTGCTGCTCGTCTTCTCAAGCGTGACACTTCTGCTCTTGAGGCTGTTTCCATAGCGGATTCAAATGAGGTAGATCAGGCCGCACTCGTGCCTGCTGCGGTGCCAAGTGTGTCTTCATTTGATTTGGATTCCTTCGAATGGGTCTTTTCTGATGAAGTACTGCCACCTGAGCGCATTTTCTCCAGTAAGGGTTTATGGGTTTCGGATAAGCCTGCACCCCGTCCCGTGCTCATGCAACCCTTGAAGCGCACAAGGATTCCTGGGCCGGCCCAGGCTGTACGTCCCACTAGTTTAGCATCCCCTCGGCCGTGTATGCGGCCGACAATGTTGCATCACGTTAGTATGGAAGGCCTCGGGTTTAGTCCTGCTCCCCGTCCCACGATGCATGCATCACCGACATCCAGGTCCTTGTTCCATCGCGAGCTTTCGGTTGCAGCAGATCCCCAGCCTCAGGACAACGCATTTGTCAGGCCGACATGTAAGCGCGCTGTTCGCCCGCCTCAGCAGCACTCATTTCTTGAGGTCCCAGCGGGACGTGAGGCATCGAGCAGTGGCAGCCTTCATGCAGGTACGAATTTTAGACCTACTAAGGGCAGTGGGACTGTGGAGTTTGCGGTGCAGCATGATGCCAAGAAGCTTCAGTTGGCTCAGGCTCTATGGTCGGAGCTCAAGCCGATTTTGTTGGAACACTCTGATGTGCTGAGTCAGATGTCATGCTCCACGAATGAGTTTGTGCTTACTGAAAAGTTTTTCAACACTTTGGCCCCTTTCACACTCTTGCGGTACATGACGGCGGTCTTAGCGGTTTTTAGGACAGGGTTCGAGCTTGATTTGCCAGCGATTGATCAGCTTAATCAGGCGCATTTGGTTGATATGCTTTGGGCGACCCACCGGGGGCACTCAGCGGCTGACTTTCAGCCCGTCAACACCATCAAAGCCCTTCGCTGGTTCCGTCGCATGCTCAATTTGCCTCTTCCTGATCTTTAAATGGGCTCGTGGCCATGCTGCTGGCCTCTCGAGTTCAACCGCATAGAGAATCGTACCCGGCTCCTATCAGACTGCTGTCCTATTGCGAGGTAATGCTCTTGGAGGCTCAGATGTCTTTGCAGGACAGATGTCACGCGGGTGCTTTGCTCTTGTGTGCACACGCCTCCTTGAGGTGGTCGGATTCCCAGCGCATTCGCTGGTCATCTTTCGAAGTGTGTTCCGATTGCCTTAGGGCCGAAGCCTATAAGACCAAAACCACGCGCAGGGGCATGCCTCTGGCAGCGGGGGTTATGGGGTTTCATGGTACTGCTGGTTTTTTGGAGTTCACTTGGGTTTCAGCTTGGCTAGTTGCACTTGGTGATGTATGGCATCGACTGCGCGTCATGCATGGCGACAGCATTGATCCCGACTGTGTTTGGTTTCGTTTTGACGCGGAGACAAGGGATTTCGCGCCCTTATCCTACGCACAGTCGCTGCGAGTGCTGCGCTCTTGGTGCGTGGCATCCGGTGCTTGCGCCTCTGGGGCGGAGTCAGTCTTCACTTTGCACTCCTTGAAGTCGGCTTTGCTGTATCTGATGCACCTTCGTGCAGTGGGGAAGGAGGACAGGCTCTCAGCGGGGCATCATCGCCTCGACAGCGCTGCCTTGTATAGCAGATCAGACACCGTGGGGGCGCTCAGAGCTCAGGCTGTTGTCTGCACAGCAGTACGGGCCGGATGGCTGCCTCCCGCCCCGCAGAAGCGGGGGGCAGCTCATTCGATTCCTCAGCAACCGTTGTGCACCTTACAAGCCGTCCCGCCTTCTTTTGAGGTTCCGCCTATCTTTGGTCCAGTGCATGTTTCAGTACCTGAGCATGCAGCAGGCACGCATGTGCCCGCCGTGGCTGTCGAGCCTGCACTGGTTCCGCAGGCCGGGATAGCCGCGGAGGCTTCGCAGGCGGATGATAATGCATTCTCGACCGAGCATGCATTGGTGTCTTCAGATTCAAAATCAGAAGCAGAATCTTTGGGCGCTCCCGTTGAGTTTGGTTACTTGGTAAGCGGATCAGGAGTCATGCATGTGGCCATGCCTTCATCGAATGGCACTCCTTGCAAGGCAGGTCTCGTGCGTCCGGCATGTGGCACGTTGTGCAAGAATCTTAAGCTGTCCATGTCTTTCGCACCCGGGTCCAGGCTATGCCGTCATCCAGCTTGCCATAAAATTTTTGCATCGGCCGGCTAACAAGCTGCTTCAGTTGTGCACACAGCGTTGCCCTGGGGTTTTTGGCTTTTTTCAGCTGGCTATGAGATAAGTGGGTTGCCAGAGTCGGCACGGTATCAGTGGTGGGGGCTCGGGCCCTGGACACCTTCGGGGCGGTATGCCCGTCTGCTAGCCTGTCTTGGGCTGTGGCATACAGCCGGTGGGGGCATTGCCCTGGACACCGCGCTGGGGTTTCGGGTGGCATTTCTGGTGGGGACAGAAGTCCTGGACACCAGTGGTGGGGACTGAAGTCCTGGACACCAGCCTCGTTTCAAAGATCATGTGTGCCGAATCGGAGTAACTCCTTGGTTGCGTGCTCATAAGGCGTTGCAACGCTTGTTGCTGGTAGTTTTGTCGAAGTTTTGATCTCTGGGCTATCGGACATGCCAAAAGAATGCTGTATGCATGGTGGTCGTTCAAGGCAGTCGATGTGGGCAGCTGCCATTTCTCATGCGGTAGGTGTCTCAGGTCAGTTGCATGTGCTGCGAGTGACTGTTGTTCAATGGACACCAACAGGAAGGTTGTCGGCTCAGCTGGTCATGGTAGGACATGTCGTGTTCTTTCAAGTCATGTCACGAATTTTCTTATATAACTGGTGTGCGCGTGCCGAGTTTATTGCGTTCTATTGCGATTATCTTCCATGTACCGGTAAAGACACTCTCTAGGCAGGATCATGGCGTTGTCAGAACCCAACCCCTTGTTGGCTCTCTCAGAGGAAGCCACTGAACAGGCGAGGCCGATGCGGGCCTTATTGGAAGGCTCGGGCATCCCGGAGTCTCTTTGGAAGGATGTGGCAATGTTTGCCCCAGATGAGTTCGGGTCTCTTTCTGATGCAGAAATTCAGGAATTCTTAGATGGCCTCACGTACCCAGCTGAGCCATCCGATCTGTTGGTGAAGGCCAGGATTCGCCTCTTGTGGCGGAAATGCCAAAAGTCGGGGGCACCCTTGCAACCCGATCCTCCCAAGCCCAATCCCGTGGGGAGCACAGGTGCTCTTGCCGATCAGGCTTCATGGTCTGAGGCATTCCCAAAGCGTCTCAGTGGCGAGGCAGCCCGCCAAATGATCAAGGCTTTCAGTGAGAAGTACCCTTCTGAACCATTAAGCCCCGAGATAATGCCATCACCATGACTTTTGTCATTGGTTCATCAGCAATTGCAGGACAGGCGTTGGCGATGGATACCGTGGAAGTTGCGGTTGTCCGAAGAACAATATGACTCTAAGTCTCTTGAGCGTTCCCTTAAGGCACCACGGCTTGAAAATCTGTTATGGGAAGAGATACCCAGTAGAGAGTTGCCCAAGGAGGGCATGGCCAAGAGTGTTATGGCAGAACTGCTTCATTTGCAGGCAGTGGCGATTGCGTTAGCAGACGGCGCCCACCTCTACACCCTGCGGGAGATGAACCGGAAATTTCTTGTCAAGTGTTTCGATCACTTACCTCGGGATGGGGGGTTGAGAGTGCCGAACAGATTGGAGGCCGAGAATGCAGAGAAACAGCTTTGGCAACAGATCGCGGTCTTGTTCAATGAAGAGAACTGGACAATGGATCAGGCGATACGCGAGGTTGTCGTGGCTCGCAACGAGATTCACGTTTTGCTCATGCCGAGGGCCGTCGCGCCTAAAATTCCGTGGCAACCGTGGACACCGCATCGCATCAAAGGCGATGGCAAGCAGGGGACCCACGGCAAGGGCGGCAAAGGGGATAAGGGCACTAAGGGCGGTTCTAAGGATGGTAAAGGTTCCCAGCGTCATACCTTGATGATCAATGGCCTGCGAGTGGGTACCTCGTGGATGCAAGGCAAGAACAAACGCCTTCTGTGTTCCGGGTTTCAGCAGGGCAAGTGTACTCGCGATCAGTGCAAGTTCGAACATGTGTGTGGTGTGATTTTGCCAAACAATCGCATGTGTCTCGGGGATCACAGTCCGGCAGAGCACAAGCAAACGCCCCACCGACAGGCGGGGTGCATGTCTCAGCCCCTGGTGTCGCCCCAATCGGGCGTTATTCTTGCGGACGCAGACATGTCGGTCTTACATGCGGCTGAGGCATGTGAACCCATGCACACTGGCCATACTGTTTGCTTTGAGCCACAATCTGATGCTGAGGAATCCAATCTTGGTTTCTCTGGTTTTCCACAATGTGATTCGTCAGGTAGCGCCCTGACCATGTTTTCTGAAGTCCCACCGGTGCCCGCAGCAGTGTATGCTCCGAGCTCTGTGTCGAATGCCGCATGTGCCGCAGTGGCAGACCCGTCGTCAGCCGTTTCAGCCGCATGTGACACAATCTTGAACATTTTGCAATCCGTGGATTGGCCGCCGTGCCATACAGCAAGGGCTGTGTTGCAACCGCGTGAACACGATGGCACCGGTTATTGGAATTTTGGGGTTAGGCCCTCAGAACCCACAGTCCTTACTTCTATCACCCAAGATAAACCCGAAATAGTTCGCCGTTTGGTTCTTTGGCCGGATCAATTTTGGAATGCGATTTGTATAAATCTCACCCGCGCAGCTAGCCTTCACCAGGACTTAGCAAACAGTGCGGGCTCCATGAATTTGAATGTCTCCGTTGGGGACTTTCAGGGGGGTGCATTGTGGCTGGAGTCAGCAACAGGCACTTTATGGCGCCAGCCACCAGGCAGCCAGCACTGGATCAAGGGCGAAGAAGTTCAGACATTTCGGAATCCCGTTACTTTTCCAGCTTGTGCCTGGCATGAAACGATGCCATTTGTGGGTAATAGATGGTCTATCACTTGTTACACGTTGCCCCATGTGCTGGAGGGAACGTTAGCCAAACTTGGTTTTCCGGAGGTATCTCCGGCGCAACTTCCTCATGTATCGCAGACACAGGAGTCAGTTGCCACATCAGCGGTTACTTCCACCGCGCCAATCTCAGCCTTGCCACCGGTGGTGGCCACACAGCAGCGCCCTCTTTTCTTTTTGGATCTTTTCGCTGGTGCAGGTGCACCACTTTGTCAGGAGGCCGCACGTCGGGGTTGGGCGTGTATTCCCATAGATATTCTACATAACAAGGCATCAGACTTACGCGATGATCGCATCTTCGATGGTCTCTTGAAGCGTTTGCAAATGCATCACCTCCTTGCTGCGGATACAGCATTGTGAAGCAGTTCGATGGCGGACCGCCACCATGCCGCTCATGGGAATGCTTGGGAGGCTTTCCATCCAATAATGCTGAAGCCCAGGAGCGTGTTCAGTCCAGCCACCTTCTGTTGTCTCGGGCAGTCATGCTTCTGCACGCTGTGTTTCAGAGTGGTAATCACGTAAGCTTAGAACAACCTCGTAACTCTATGGCTTGGGCCGAGCCCGTGACCCAGGCCTTCTTGCTGGAAATTGCGGCGGATGTGATTCAGGTTGCCGCTTGCAGCTATGGTTCGAGCTATGCAAAGTACTGGGCCTTCGCCACAAGTTGGCGACCTTTACAGCAGTTGCAAAGCACTTGCCAGCACGCGGCGGGTCATCATGATGTCTTTCACGGCAAACGTGACGCCACAGGCCAGTTCGTGTCTCGGCACACAGCGGTGTTCCCTCCCATGCTGTGCAATGCGTTCATGCAGGCCATTAGCCCCTTGTTTCCAGCGAGTACGCAAGTTACCAGCTTCACATCATTGGATCAGGCACTTTCGGCCATGCCGGTGCGCCCCTTGAACGATTTCCCGACTGGCCAACAGGATGGCGGCGGTATCTACAGCCAGCCCGACTGGACGTCTCCTCCGGCGGGACAAAAGGACACCTTCCGCCAGTTGCGCCAAGATATGTGGGGTTTTTTCAAAGAGCATAAACTTTTTGATCGCCTTCGCAAACATGTCAGCGAGTCATCGCAAGAGCCGCTCATTCAGCAGCATGAGCTCCCGGCATTGCGAGCAATTTGGGAAGCTTGGTTTAAAGCTCAGGGTTTCGCGGATTCAATTTCATGGGAGGTCGCGCCCGACCAGCCTTACTGTCTTCAGGCCCTTGAGCTTCTGAGCAAGGCTCTTGACGACCGTGATGTGGAGCTTTGGAAGGATTTGCAGGCTGGGGTACCAACAGGTGTTGATGGTGACATCTCTATGAGCAATTGTTTCTTGCCTTCCCCAGCGAATTTCAATCCAGACGATTTTGATGTACAAGTGTGTTCGGGCAACTGGCCCGGGGCCAATGAGGAGCCAGAATTGCTGGCAGAACTTGTGCAAAAAGAGGTGGACAAGGGATACGTGCACGTCTTCGATTCTCTCGAAGAGGCCCAAGCCAAGTGGTCCCGGGTCGCTGTAGGCAAAGTAAATGTAGTGAAAAGTGGTTCTAGAGATCCTCGGTTAATTGTCGACCCATCGGTCAGTGGGGTTAACCCTAGCTGCCACCTGCCTGAGCGCTTTCTTCTCCCCGGTCTCGGGGACATCAGGGCTGTGTATCCCCTCAGGGGTGTGTCGGGCTGTATAGCCGCATGCACGTTAGACATACAGGCCGCCCACAAAACCGTTCGGATTCGGGCGAGTGAACAAGGATTGCTTGGATTTTCCGTGAACGGCAAATACTATTTTTATAAAGTGGCACCATTTGGAGGTTCTTTTTCAGCGTTGTGGTGGCAACGCGTAGCGGGCTTTTATGTTCGCACCGGCCATCGCCTGATCTTCATCAGCCACGTCCTACTTATGTACGTGGACGACGCTTTACTCCTTCAGCACAGTTCGGCCATCGAGTTTTCTGCGCTCTTGATGGTGGCATTGTCACAATCGTTTGGCTACCCGATCAGTTGGCGTAAGCTCCAGCTGGGGCCCAAGCTGGAATACATTGGGTGGCGGATTAATTTCCGTGCAGGGACGTTTTGTCTGCCTGATTCTAAGGTGGCCAAACTTTTGCAAAGCCTGATGCAAGTGCTCCGGTCCGATCCTTGCACCAAGCGTGATTTGCAGGCTCTTATCGGTCTCCTTCACTGGGTGTTGCAGATGTCGCCCGAGTTGCTACCGTGGCTGTGCTGCTTGTATCACGACATGTCTCGTCCCTTGGGCACAAATTTTTCCTTGCATGCAGGTGCCTGGCAACAGTTAGCAGATACCTTGACTGATGATTTGCATTTCCGCAAATCGCCGCCAGGGTCGACCATCCCCCCGGGGAGCAAATTGCTGAGTGCACGCCATGTGGAAATCAAGTGCAAAGCGGATTTGCGTCTGGTTAGGGCCACAGGCAAGCGGGTCTGGATTCGTGTGGCGGATGCATCATCCAGCAAGCGTCGGATCAGCACGGTGAGCAGACAGTTCATCATGTTCTGGGTTCACTTTTGCATGCGACCTCAGATGCCCCGTTGCTTGTCTTTGCCACCTTTGGACTTTCAGTATTCTTTAGCTGCTGACGCTTGTGCTAAAGGCAACGACATTGGGATTGGCGGATGGGTTGAATTGCCGAATCAGCCCATCGTCTGGTTCTCCGAGTGGTTTACGGTCCAAGACTTCCGTTCCCTGGGCTTGCCCATGAAAGATGATGCTAATTTGGACATCACGGCGTATGAGACGCTGGCACAACTGGCTCTCTTGATAGCTTTCATTTCCATCACTCCTACCGGGCGACTTCGGGTGTGCATCCCATCTTGGTCGGATAACTCGGGGACCGAGTCCTTGACGAACAAGCTTTTCACAGTGCATGCACCACTCTGCTTCTTCGCTCAGAAACTGGCCACGCGTAGTTGGCAGTCTGGCATCTCGCTCGATTGTACACACATCGCGGGATGTCACAACGATAGCGCTGACTTCTTGAGTAGATGGAAAGGCGACTTGCAGGAACTCCCTTCCCGGTTCCACTTGGATCATCGGGTTCGATGCCCACTCACAGTCTTGTGGGAGGGGGAGCGTGATGTTCGGGTTTTCCCGCCAGATGCTAAGCTGCTATGGCAGCCGCCTGTATCGTCCTTGAATGCACAAAGCGCTTAAGCACACGGCGTCGGGCAGGTTCAACATCTCACGGTGCGCGGTCGGCCTAGCCTTCCCCCGTGGGCTCTTGGGGTTCCTGCAACACCGGTGTTGTTGTGCATCATCGTCGGGGTTCGACACTCACGGCGCGCGGTCGGCTTGCCTTCCCCCGTGAGCACATGCGTTCCCCTGAGGGCGGTGTTGAGAGATGCAGGGCATGCATCAATGAATGCGGCAGGCATGAGTTGCTGGCAGTTAGATGCACGGATAGCATACGCAAGGCGTCATTGCAAGTTGAGTACTGTGTGCTAATAATGTTTCTGTCGCGTGTCTTCAACCGAATGTGGTGACGCTTTTTCGGGCGTAACGCCCACTCAGGCTCAGTCGGCCTCACGTTTCGGTAGTGGGAGTGCAGAGCTTGCGAGTCCGACCTCTCCTTTGTGGCAGTTTACGGTTCTGGTGTTCGTACACATTCTTGCATCTGCATTTGACATTCTGCTGCTGCACGAAGTGTCTTACCGCCAAAAAGGAGAGGATCGAACTGCAATGTGATACACGTGATGTGAATATGTTTATATATGAATTATAGAAATTTGCGAGTGTATACTTTGCGGCTAGTTGGAAATGTAGAACGCTTTTTGTGCTTGCTCAAAACTGTTTTACATTTCTGTTCTAACGCATGATGTTTCATCCTTGATGCTCATCTAGCCGCAAAGATGCTCGAGCAGAGAAAGGTCAAGAAAGGCCCCGCCCGCCCGCCCTGTGTGGTGTGGCATTTAGCTTTGTGCATGCCTTACGGTGCATAGTCAAGACATCGGTGCATTGTACATTCTCTGTACATTGAAGTGCGGATATTGAATGCATACGACTTCCGGCGTACATCCTGTGGTATCTTTGGCTTTCTCAATACTTGTTTTATGGTCTTTGCATTTGGTACTCTTACACTTCTGCAGCCGGTGTTCGTACACATTCTTGCATCTGCATTTGACATTCTGCTGCTGCACGAAGTGTCTTACCGCCAAAAAGGAGAGGATCGAACTGCAATGTGATACACGTGATGTGAATATGTTTATATATGAATTATAGAAATTTGCGAGTGTATACTTTGCAGCTAGTTGGAAATGTAGAACGCCCGGGATCGAAAGTACATGGTGTTTCTTTCGAAGCGGTTGATGTGGATACCTGAAGTTGCCACTGTGGGCCATGAAGCAGCCTTTCGAAGGCTTTTCATGCGACAAGTCATGTTGCATGCTGATGAGATGTTGCGGAGTCCACAGGAAGTGCTTGATAGATAGACATGTTGAGAAGCTTGCGATATTGCGAAAACTGCCGACTCGTGCTGCAGATGGCCAGCCATGGAGTTGTTATCTGGCCATGAGCAGAACACTTCAGCATGCAGTGCAGGAACATGATCAGGCGTTGAAATCCTGTCATTTTTCTGATCGCTCACCGGTGCTCGCAAACATTTCCCAGCGGGCAGAACACATGGGACCGGCCACTTCAGGCTATGTCCCGACTCTGCTCAGGAAGAGCGTGATATGGTCGTTTCGCTTGCGGCGGCTCGTCACAGCTACAGAACTTTTGGAGTTTCAAGGGTGCAACATGTTCGGTGACCTTCAGCTTCGAACAAGCCTGCATCAGGCCTTGCAAGACGTGCCACCCACCAGCCGGACTAGTCTGGCCGGCAATGCTATGCACATTCAGTCCGTAGGATCCGTGCTGCTATTCACGATGGCGTGCACGATGCGTGCATGAGACGATCAGGCCGAGATTTTCTGTCGCTCTGCCAAAAAGCCCAGGGCGTATCAACTTATCATCACGTCAACCTTTCAACTTCAGGAGTGGGCTGCGGCTGCACCCAATATCGATCGAGAAGTGCATTTAGTTCAGAGTTTTCAACAGCCCAAACCCAAACCCACTCAACAAAATCCTGCACTACACCAGCTTCGGGGATCGCTGCTTGAGAGGTGGGATGATGGTGAGGGTCCGGCTACTGTAACGTTTGATGTTGGTGAAGGTGGTGGCGGTGGTTTGGCGTGGCGGTGATGCGAGGAGGTGGCGGGCGGTGCTAGAGGTGTAATGATGACTGTAAGGTATTTTCGGATCAAGCCACAACGTGTGGGATCAAACCACAGATGCACAAGTGATCCAGGAGTCTTCGAAGCCGTGAAACCAAAAAAACTTTAAAACATACTTTGCACACCCAAACCCTAAGCCCTGAACGTCCCAAATACCCTACACCACCCAACCCTGAACCCTAAAAACCATAAACCACGGCTCAAACCAGGCTCAAACGGCTCAAACTGGCTCAAACGCTCCCAGTCTTGGCTGCCAAGAAGCGAAATCGCAAGCCGTGACTCGAAAAGCGGTCAAATCATACACAAGCACTCAAAGGCCGCCAAACCCCCGTGGAGGGCACGTCCCGTAAGCTTCCACGAAATCTAACACAGTTGCGTTTGCAGCCTGCAGGACTTGTAGCGGGCGCTTTAGCACGTGTCCGCCAGTGGAACCAGCTTAATGGCTACGACATTCGGGCTGCCCTGGCGGTTTGGCTGCCAGGTCCAAAAAACAAATCAGTCTCTGGTATCCTGAGCGTTTTTACCTGCTCGGACATCACTGTTTTGATGGCCGCAGTGCGGAAATCGTGCGACGTGACTTTGCGGACATTGCGGTGACGCGTGCGCTATATGAGCCATATATTTTGGGCGCCAACCTCCCCTTCGAAGAATGGATGCAGGCCGCCAGGAGCTTTCGGGAGCAGGGTGGTTTGGCTGACGGCCTGCGCTATCCGTTTCTGGGCTACAGGCTTGTTCCCGCATACCACACCACCTCTACGCCTCTATTTTTCATCAGGCCGCAGCTGGTGGGACGCTATTCGCGCAGGGAGTGGGCCTTCTTGTATGTCTGAATGACGAGCACATGGCGGACGCAGCAGACTGGCGGCGCTTCCTGCACGGTACGTGTTCCGGACGTACGCATTCTCCCCCAGGCCTGGGGTTCCACCCCCTTGGAAGGCTCGCCCTGGCCATTCGGCCGTGAGGCTGCAGCACTGGTGCACCCCGTTGGGATGCTTGCCTTGGCCTCCGGCCATGCAGCTTGAGCGACGGTTTGTTTGGGTCGATGATGATTTGACACGGGCTCTCGGGTCTGCCTTTCTCGCGCACCTGCCGTAAGCCTCAAGCATCATTGACTGAGCAGGACGCCCGGCTTGGTTCCCTTTTTCCGCTCAACTCTTCGCCTATCGGAGACGCTATCCGCCCACTGCCAGTGGCAATGTGACAATGCATATGTCGGCCATTGCGCGAACCTTGGTTACGGGAAGCGGGGCCATGTTTTATTTTTGCCATGGTGCAACCCAGCTTGCGGGGAGCGGGGCCAGTGAGCGAATAGGCCCGGATGCATCTTAATTCATGCTGAACGACTTCGCCGGCTAAGTCTGTATGTCGCAGCCTTTCGTTTCATTTTGTACAGTTGTTAGTTATATTTATTTCTCTCTAGTTGTTGATTATTGGGACCGAGCGCAGCAGCCGCTGTCGAGACCCGCTCACGCCAAAACAAAATCGCGGGTGGGGCACGCAGGACCTCACTACTGTGTTTTATGAAAAGCTCTTGCCTGTCAACCTGTTTAAGGGGGCATCTTCGCACTATGTAGATGGCAGAGCCACAAACGTGTAGATTTCAGGCTACATCAGGCTACAAACTGTGGTTTTCCCACATCAAAGGCGTTTAGGACAGAAAAGGCAGTTAGCGAATCGAAATCGTGGAATCAAACCCGGAACTCCATGCTTTGAAAGGTTTCAGAACTCAGAATACTGATGGAGTTGGGCGAAAGATAGGCTTCGAAATGAACCTTCACTTTGCACGATCTTATCTTGTCTGCGGCCAACTTTGGCAGGCATACAATGTAATCTGTGTCTACATCTATCATCATGTATCTTCAATCTTCAACAGCACTCATGAAATAAATTGATTGGAGCGAGATTTTGCCCGTAGGCAATGATTTTTTCAGATGTGATTCTGGCTTTGTAAACACACTCTGAGATTCATGTATCATTACTTTTCTATTGTCGTTCACGTTTCGACATGATCGCGACCAAATGCAAGACCGAGCAGATTGTGTGTGTTGTGTGTGTTGTTTATACGGTGTGTTGTGTGTGTTGTGTGTGTTGTGTGTTGTGTGTGTTGTTTATACGGTGTGTTGTGTGTGTTGTGTGTGTTGTGTGTTGTGTGTGTTGTGAGTGTTGTGTGTGTTGTGTGTGTGTGTTGTGTGTGTTGTGTGTGTTGTGTGTTGTGTGTGTTGTGAGTGTTGTTTGTGTTGTGTGTGTGTTGTGTGTGTTGTGTGTGTGTTGTGTGTGTGTGTTGTGAGTGTTGTGTGTGTTGTGTGTGTTGTGTGTGTTGTGTGTGTGTGTGTGTTGTGTGTGTTGTGTGTGTTCTGTGTGTTGTGTGTGTTGTGCGTGTTGTTTGTACGGTGTGTTGTGTGTTGTGTGTGTTGTGTGTGTTGTGTGTGTTGTGTGTGTTGTGAGTGTTGTGTGTGTGTTGTGTGTGTGTTGTGTGTGTTGTGTGTGTTGTGTGTGTTGTGTGTGTTGTGTGTGTTGTGTGTGTTGTGTGTGTGTGTGTTGTGTGTGTGTTGTGTCTGTTGCGTGTGTGTTGTGTGTGTTGTGTGTGTTGTGTGTGTTGTGTGTGTTGTGTGTGTTGTGTGTGTTGTGTGTTGTGTGTGTGTTGTGTGTGGTGTGTGTGTTGTGTGTGTTGTGTGTGTGTGTTGTGTGTGTGTGTGTTGTGTGTGTGTGTGTTTGTTGTGTGTGTTGTGTGGTGTGTTGTGTGGTGTGTTGTGTGGTGTGTTGTGTGGTGTGTTGTGTGGTGTGTTGTGTGGTGTGTTGTGTGGTGTGTTGTGTGGTGTGTTGGGTGTTGTGTTGTGTGTTGTGTTGTGGGTTGTGTTGTGTTGTGTGTTGTGTGGTGTGTTGTGGTGTTGCGTGGTGTGTTGTGTGGTGTGTTGTGTGGTGTGGTGTGTGGTGTGTTGTGTGTTGTGTGGTGTGTTGTGTGGTGTGTTGTGTGGTGTGTTGTGGTGTTGTGTGGTGTGTTGTGTGGTGTGTTGTGTGGTGTGGTGTGTGGTGTGTTGTGTGTTGTGTGGTGTGTTGTGTGGTGTGTTGTGTGGTGTGTTGTGTGGTGTGTTGTGTGGTGTGTTGTGTGGTGTGTTGTGTGGTGTGTTGTGTGGTGTGTTGGGTGTTGTGTTGTGTGTTGTGTTGTGGGTTGTGTTGTGTTGTGTGTTGTGTTTTGTGTTGTGTTGTGTGTTGTGTTGTGTTGTGTGTTGTGTTTGGTGTTCGGCTGTGTTTCAATGTGTGTTACAAAATCATATGCCAATGATTTTTGTGTTGGTTCAATGCCGCCCAAAATTGTTTGTTAATATCCATGAATCCATGAGGCATATTTTCTTGTAAAAAATTCGTTTTAAAGTTCCCCGTTCCTGAAAAAGAATTTCTCCTTAAAATTATGCCTTCACTTAATTGCGGCCATTGCGCAACTTGTTTCAGGGCTTGAGCGGGGCCTTCGATCATAGAGCTGAACGACCATTGCCGGCTTAGTCTGCACGTCGCCGCTTCTTGTTTCACCGCTTTCTTGATTGTACAGTTTCTTTGTTTTGCGCCTTGTATGTTAGCTTCTTGTCGACGAGGCCTGTTCATGCCAAAAAAAAGGTGCTGCGCCTGCCCGACTCGTTCGAGTAGCTGCATCGCCTTGGCTTGGCTCATGCCTTCCTTGCGGCTCGCCTTCAACATCTGTAACGTGCCATTCGTGGACACCGTGCCCCCCTCAAAGCCTCTCCAGCAGCAGTGTAAGGCACGGAGATGCTTCGATCGTTGGACCTCGATGGTGCTCTTTGCCTTCGGCGGCTTTGCACTTCGGTGGGCGCAGTTGTCGGGCGCTTTATTGAGCGGCTCTTTCCCTCGAGGTTTTTGGAATTGGGGCCGTATTCCCACTTTTCACCGTCTTCATGCTTCCTGCAATTTGGTTGTGACTTTTGCCCAATGCGCACGGACGCCGCTCACACCTTTTCTCGGTTTATCCGCTGCGGAGGGCCGATGCAATGGACTTTTGGGATTTAGTGTGCGCAGTGGCGACGGAACGGTTTTAAGGGGCTGAACGTTGTCTGACGGGACGAGAACGGCTGCCAGAGTCTTGACTTGGACTGTACTCGTGTACCGGGCGGTCTAGAGCGACGGCTCTTCTCTGCTCCAGACCTGCCTCAGCAGACAGTAGCAAGGTAGCGAACTGAACGACTGTTGTCGACTAAGTCTGCTTGCCGCAGTTCTGTCTTGCTTAGGTACCTCTCACGTTTCACCGCTGTTGTGTTTTCGGTTTTTTTCGATGATTCGTTGATTTCGCGAGGGACTGATCGCAGCAGCCCCTGTCATCGAAGCCCGACCAAGCCAAAAAATCCGAATTGTAGGGTCGGAGTTCCAGAAACCCGGGTTCGGAACTTTAAGTTCCAAACCCAGGGTACCAACAACCCCCTTCAGAACCAATGTAGAACATTGTACAGCTTCATCGGGTCTTTAATCTGAACTAGACATTTGGCTTGGCTCTGCCGCGTTGAGCGCGGTAAGTGAGTTCCCTCGGTGACGAGCTGTGATTTCTGCCTGTCTTCGCATCCTGCATAGGGACCCGTTTGGTGCTTCCTGCCTCCGGCGCAGCTTCTCGCTGCGGGCCGATGCAATGGCTGTTGAACATAAAAAAAGTCGCTCGTTGTGCGACGGGACTGGAATGACGGCCGGAGTCTTCGACTTGGTTCCCTGAGTGCGGTTATTGGTTTGTTCAATTTCTTGTGGGGCTGCAAGAACCGGAATCCCTTCCAGCTTTGCTCGATTTTTTGAGTTCGAAAACAAGATGCGACTTGTGCAAACCCGTGTGTAAGAACTACACTGTGGCTGGACCTGCTTTGACATGGATTCCAGCGAACGGAGCTGGCGGTCAGGAATTGGTTCGGTTGGAAAGGCACGGTTTGGACCTGGTTCGAGTGTTCAGATGTGTTCAACTGGACTGGACGGTGGTTCGTCAAGTGGAACGAATGTGCTGATTTGTGTCATAAAAAACACTAAGACTCATCCTGCAAGCCTGCGAAGCAGAACGTGAGAGTCAACATGCTTGACGTTTCCGTTTGTTTGAAATGGTTTGCTGCACGAATGCTTGGAAGACAGTTTTTGAAAGTGCAATGTGCTTTCAGCGGACTTAAACTTGCAGCTGCAACAAGGTTTGGTCTTCAGCGCTGTGGACATGAAGTCTTTACAGCTCTTATTTGCTAATTGCTGGCACATCACTTTTTGGAGACGGCAAACTACTGGAACATGTAAAACTGAAAAATGACTTGCGTCTGTTTTTTCGGTGCCTGTCACGACATGCACAGGCCTTATAGTAACGCTTCACGTTTCAGTATTCATGGTTTTCTTGTTCGAAGAAAGAAAAACTGCAATCTGAAACGCAGTCGTTATCAAGCAGGTGCTTAAGGTCCAGAAACAACTCCAGCATGCGATCATCGCACAACCGCGAACGTGCGGCGAGAAAGAATGAGTGAAGCTGTTGGGTGTCTCGCATGCTGGAAAAGTCATGTTGACCAATTGTTCTGACTTCGTGTTGACCTCATGTGCTCATCATGTTTCGAAAAGGGTGTCGTCCAACTTTGAGTTTGTTGACAGTTCATACGCACTCCGGGGAAAAAATCTGGGAACCAAGAATACGCGATCGGTTTCGAAGTTTATTCTTCCGTTTTGGTGCTTCCCGCAGTCATGAAGCCGTGTATTGTCCAGAAAGCATTCGGACGGTTTTGGAACCATGCAGCGAACCCGAACTAGAAGAGATTCTCAGGACAGGATTGGTTGTCGCGCCGCTGTTCGCAGGCGTCCTGCTCAAGAAACGCACAGGACCACTCCCGCAGGCTTTGGTGCGGCGCTGAGCCATATCTCAGTAACGAGTGATGCTTCCGTGCAGGTATCCTCTTAAGGAATCGGTGTCGAGTTGATGCATGCCGTTAGAGCCATGTAGAATCGAACGTGTGACGGCTCAAGGGTTCCGTCGAATTTAAAATATTTCCACTTTCCTTCCCTGTCACCTTTTCTATCGGGCAGGGATCCGATGCTCTGTTGGAAGGGCAGTGGCACGGTGAAGGGCCGCATCGACAGCTGCTGACTGACCGATAGCCAGCAGCTTGAAGTCTACGGGACATGCCATTTGCAGCCGGCTGATGCCTGCACTTCCTCATCAGCCGCATCAGAAAGTATGTAATCAGTGGCATGCACAAAGACTTTGATGCTTGGGCGGCATCTGGTGGTTTCAGATTTCTGATTCCTGAGCTTCGTTGGGCTCTTTGGCTTAGGACGAGGCTGATATTCCCGTATCAGCCTTGGCACGACGACCAAGACTTGCATCGGCAGTGCCTCGGCTGACTTGCCTTGATTTGTTTCAGGGTTGTTTCGAATTGGTCGCAGCGGACATACGACTTGTTGTCACGTCTGTGTTCGGCCACAGTTGCACGATACTTCTTTCACTGCATCATAGCAGACTGACCGCGTGGAAGCTTCCATGCTTCGCTTTGGAGAGGTGCTGCGCTCGCTGGCAGCAGCAGGTACGTCTTGGAGCCTGTTGCGCCAGTTGCGGGAGGAGCAGATGGAGGCGGATGTGCTCCTTGGACAGGGAGTTTCGGCACGGCCAGTTAGGGTTTCGAGGCACTAGTGTTCTCCAACGCCGAAGCTTCTCAGGGTGCATTTCTCTTGCATGATTTCTTCGGATTGGTGCCAAGCTCTCTGGCTGCTTGCAGCCGCGGCAGCCACAAATATTTCGCCAAATGCGCAAGCCTCAGTTGAGTTGCTCAGGTGCTGATTTGCACACAGCTTCCATGTGTGGCCTTGCCAGAGGCGATCTTCAACACACGCGTGGTGAAGGTTTGTGCACCTGCCGACTGGCTGTCTGCGGTACAGCTTCTGGGTGCGTCGGTTCAGCGTGAGACTCGTCGTTCAGTTCTGCAGGTACTGGGACCGCCAGACCTGAAGTAGGTAAGTAGAGCAGCAGCATCTTGGGGAACATTGTGCTGCCGCTCTCAGGACACTGTACTCATGAACTGCGCCATGACAGCTTTTGAGCCACATGGCCGGTGGTGGCTAGCGCTTTCGCATTTGCAACACGGCAGCAGTGAAATAATGATGGGTGATGCATTCTGCACCTCGTGCCTTGCTGAGTCTGTTCGGGCTCCGAGGCAAGTGCGTTCTGCCATGTCCTTGACGCCTGATGCAGTGGCCATCAACACGGCGATAAGTTCCTGCGCCTTGTCGCCATGTATCTCCACCGGAAGCTCAAAGAGTGACGCAAAGCAAGTCGCCCGAGGCCCGCGAAGCGTGTGGTCCATTGCCCTGCATCTTTTTGAAGGCGAAGCCGTCATGTGGCAGCTATTTGCAGCTTTGCGCCATACTGTGCAGTTACAGCTACATCTCGCTTTGTATGACTTTGTGCCATAGTTCATGCCGTGCTCTGATTCGCCCAGGCCTTTCAATCGCAGCAGTTGTGAGAGTCGAGACGGCTGTGTGTTGTGAGCCAGTTCCAGTTGAGCAGGCTCCATCGGAGATGTCGTAGCGATCTCCTCGACTGTCGCTGCAGCGGAATGGGTTTTGGCAACGTGGCTTCTGAGTATCCTGGTGAGATTAATGGCTCGCATGGAGAATGGAATCTGGACACCAGCTACAACGTTGCCCGCTGCCATCTAAGGCAAGATGAGGCCGGACGCGCTGCTGCCGAACGTCGTGTGCCAGCTTCCAAGAATCGAAGTGTAACTACCGTATTTCCAATCCAGCTTCCACTGCAGACAGCTCGAAGTCTGACTGTGGGCGGGACGCCGCAAATTCACGGAAGTGCACCTGTGACCAAGGCTTCAATGCCACCTTGCAGGCCACAGACGTGGCCGGACTGCAGACTCCAGAGAGTCAAGGGGAACGTGCCCTAAACGTCTGGGATTCTGGGATGGGCGTCGAGGTCTCAGGCTTGGGCGCACCATGGCAGCGAGCTGCGCGCCTCGTGAGCTCGATGCCGGACTTGGAATTGCTGCCGGAGCGGTGGGAAGGGGTAGGGCCGCGGAGGGCCGGACACTACAGGGGCATGCGTTCTGACTCCTGACTCATCCTCTTCGCACAGGATGTCATCAGCTTTACCTCCTTGCTGCGTGCCTGTGAGAGAGAAGGCCGATGGCGTCTGGCGCTCTCCGTGTTGTGCGTCATGCGCCAGGCCGGAGTAGTCGGAGCATGTCGGAACTTCTCCATTGTTTCTCACCCTCTCGTCGCTTCTCTGTCCCGCTGCAGGTCGCGGTTCTTCCCAGCACGGTGACCTACGGATGCCTTCTCAATGCCTGCGAATTCGCTGGCGCTTGGCAAACTGCCTTCTTGTTGTTGGAGGAGATGATGACAGCGTCGATTCTTGGTTCGAAAGCTGGGCTTCAATGGAATCGTGACAGGGTTAGCTTCCTGAAGATTGCATTGCTGAGGCTGCGGTTGAATATCGTTATCTGCAACACTCTCATCAGCACTTGTGAGAAAGCATGCCAATGGCAATCAGCACTGGCCCTCCTCTTCAATACGCAGCAATCTCAGGCCGTCCAAATTTCGGTGTGGACATGTCCGTGACTGTCCGTGCATGAGCTCTTGGCTAGCAGGTGCAGCCGGACGTGGTCGGAATGAATGCATCGTTGAGTGCATGCGGATGTACAGGTGCCTGGTGCTTGGCATGCACTGAGCATCTGAGCCGATCGACATTTTGATGGGGGAATTTCCGCATTGGAGACAGACAGCAGGCTGTCGCAGTCGTTGCTATTCTGATTCCAGATAGCTGAGAATAGAGTGCTGCGACCACTTTACTAGAAGCGTCTTCGTTTCTTGGGAGACCGCAGCCTTACGAGCATCCCCGTTCGCAGTGGGTCCGAGTAAAGTCTTTTGGCTGGGATCATTCCTCATATGATTCGAGATGGGAACAACCACATTAATTGACAGTGTGACATTGCAGCTGAGGGCTTCGTCGCTGGATCTGCTGCGCAGAATTGATGGACCAGCTCGCACCAGCGTGAGTTTCGCAGGCTCGGGTCCGCACGAAACAGCGTGGGGTTGTTAAAGACGGTGGTTTGTTTTTTTGCTTAGGGGTTTAGTGGTTTCTCAAGGAGTTGGCGCATGTCTGTGGAAACAGGCTCGGTGGCTGCCTGTGCCGCTGGCCGTCAATGGGCGTGGACGGTGCGCCTGCTCGTGGCGACGATGGATAATGCTTTGGCTCCCGATGTCAACAGCCGCGGCGGATAAATCAGTGATCGGTATGTGAACCGGTAGTCATGCGATGGATGGCTTGCCGAATCTGAGCTCATGCGTGTTTCTCAGGCTTTGGCGCTGCTGTGGAGGCTTGCAGTGGACTGGGCCATGATTTCTGGCCCGTGGCATTTCTCGATGAATTGCAGCTCATGGTCGCTTTGCAGTTGTCGGCAAGCAAGTGACGGGGCATCACAGGCGATCTTGTACAGGTTTTTGGCTGAAGTGCTCTTTTTCAGATGTTCACTGCGTGACAAAGCGCCCGCTCCAGAGACTGAGAAGGCAGCAGGTCGCTTAAGCGGCCAGGAACTGCAAGCTTGGACTTGTTGCAGATAGTTGTCAAAGCATTTCCACTTCCAGCAAGGTGGTTGCTGTCTGCGAGAGAACACTGCTCAAGCACGCCATGGGGTCCACCCCTTGTGTGCACCTGCATTGCTGGTGCACCATGCCATCACTATGCCGCCGTCCACGCTGCAAGCCTTCGTCACATTGAGATGCATCCTGGTTGCTACGATTGGAAGCTGCAGCTGAGGCTTGGCTTCGTGATTTTATGAAAGCTAGCTGGGGAGGAGTGTACACGGAGAGAGTCCACAGACCCTTGGTCAAGTTTCTCGGGGACTGCAGGCTAGCACTGCCAAGAGACACTGGTAATCCTCTATTTGTATCTGTCGTCACCGGTCCCGTGCGGGGTGACTTGCCCCTTTTAATCGCTGCTGTTCTTCGACCTGGTTGCTTTGGGTCTGAGATCCTTTCTCTCTCATCCCTCTACGGCGTTGCGGTTGATTTCAGTATGCTGGCTTGCTCCTCTCAGCAAGCTGTTGGCCGGACCTTGGACATATCACCGACACTGCCTTGCCCGCCTTCCGGTTCTTGGGATTCTTGGGCAGGGCAGAGATAGAGTGTAGTGTAGAGTGCCGCAAGTGCGATCGCTGAAACATTCACAGAAGTACTTAGGAAACAGCTGGTGCAGTTGAAGCCTTTGCCTGGGCTTGCAGAGGCTGGAGTGTTTCAGTGCCAGCATGCGATGACATCGGCAGTGGAAACTTCTTGCGAGTTTCAGACAACACGGGACCATTCGCTGCAATAGCATTAGAATCGCTTAGTGTACGGACTCATAGCGAGTTTAGCAAGACTTCAGAAACTCGGTACCAGACTCTACCAGCCCCCTATACAACAACTCTACACCAAGAACCCCACACCCAAGAACACTCCAAAATTAGAGCCGCTTTTACAGGTACAGAGAGTTTTGGGAGAAGCTCTGGCTTGGAAGTCGGAGCCGCGCGTGGTGACCGCAGTGTTGAGCGCTTTGGCCAAGGCCGGCCCGAAGCCGAACAAAGACCGAAGGATCAGGTCAAAGCGTACATATACGTATACTACTATATTTACATATGTTTGTATGTATGTATATTGGTATATAAAACGATTATAACATGCATAAATACATATATACATATAGATAATGATAGAAAGATAGACAGATAGATAGATGAAGGTGTGAATAGCAGCTCTTGCTCCCTCTCCCTCTCTCTCTCTTTCTCTCCATCGGCTTCTCTGGTAAACGTGCACATACGAATATGTGTGTGTGTGTGTATGTCTATAGCACGTATCATGCATGTCATCAACAGATATGACATGACATGATATGACATGACATGCCATGGTTTTTATGTTGTGGTAGCGTATGCGATGGTATGCTCGGAAACTTCAAGAGATTGTATGTGATGATATGCTTTGATATAATAATGCCGTGGTATGGTTTGACCTGTCATGATATGATGTGGTTCGTATGGTATGATATGATATGATCGGATGTGCAATGGTAGCGGCAGGTCCATAGCAAGCAGCAGTCAGCAGTCTCAAGGGACAGTAAGGTTACGTTAATACCCGAAGCCAGCCGAGCAGAAATTTGTTTGTGCCACGCCAGTGGAAGCCTCCAACTCTGAGTCGGTTGTTCTGTGCGCTTGCATGCAGGTTCAGCGCTGGGATGTCGCTACGCGAGTTTTGCAGGCATGCGAGCAGTTTCCATTTTGGCCAGAAGAGTACAAGACGGTATTTGACACCAACATGATGACGTTTAAGCTAGGGAGGATGCTGTGATGTGTAGACTCAGACGGTTGATGACAGCAGGTGATGCGCAGCTGCACGGTCCCCTGGAGGCACTGTACATATCTCGGAACTTCCGGCACATGGCTGCATAGTCCGAAGTCGTGCCAACTGGACCAAGGTCGAGACCAATGTGTTTCACTTCAGTTCTGCCGTTGCTGCCTGCGAGAAGGGGAAAGCATGGCATCTGGCGATAGATATTCTTGAAGGCATGTCTCAGGCCTGCCGACTCATGCGAAGGAGTTCGTATCTGGCCTTATTCATGCACCAAGCGATCGCAGGTTGGGATCTTGCCGAACGAGGTGACTTTCAATAGAGTCTTGGACTGCTTTGGATTTCGGTCTGCCTGCACGCTGTTGCTTCGTGCGGCTGATGTCAGTGCTGTGATGAGATTTGCGAAGCTCAGGTGCCATCGGCGCATGTGAAGGCTCGTCGTGGGCGACAGCAATACACCTGCTCGATGGGAATCCTGGCCTGCACTTGAGCACTTCATCAGATCACGGTAGCAAGGCACTTCGTCTTACATTCTGACACAGCTTAGGATGCACGGGGTACTGAGCGGCAGCAAGACCAGCTTTCCGGCGTTTTCATGGAGCAGGGCTGTGTAGTCATTGCAGACGTTGTCGTGGGTTTCTGTGCCACGTCGCGTGGTGTGCTCTGCATATCCAAGGCTGCAACGTATGCATGAATGCCTGCTGGCGGGTGTGGCACGTGGCACTCAGCTTTCTCAGGCAGTTCAGATGTCTCGAAATACTGGTGTGGGACTGCATGTTTGAGTTGATGGGTTGGGTTCGTTGAAGAGGTGAATCCTGCACAGGTCAATGGCAGAATACGGGGTTCTGGCAGATGTGGTCAGCTGCAGCTGCGCTATTCATGCCGACGCTCGGCGTCATGTGCGGCCTGTAGCCACAAGTGTCGGCATGCTCACAGATGCTCGCTTTGGTTGCGATTTGCTTTGAGGGGAGCCCCTGGGATGTAGCCTTTCATCTCCTTGGGCAGACGGCAAGCGATCCGATTGCATTCAGTGCGGCCTTGGCGACTCGGGGACCCTGGGTTTACGCTCTGGAGCTCTTCGAAAATCTCCGTTTCCTCCGACTTCGGCTCGATGCCGTGCTCTGCCACCACGTAGCAACCGCCTGCCGAGAGACCGGAAGCAGGCAGGCCGGGTAGGTCGACCGGATGATTGTGAGGTGACTGCCATGTGACTTCCAAGACAAGTGAAACCCTCGAGGCACGTATCACTCTCAAGATACTACACGTTCCACGGCTACAGTCCGGAATGCACGTTTTCTGCAGTTTTTTTAACTCGAACTGCATTGTCCCATAGTTTCCCAGGTCTTTTTGAACACGAGACACGTTTGAGTATGCACATCGTGCACGGACCGGTGCCGCGATTCTCGCCGTACCAGTGTGCTCATCTCGAACCTATTACGTGGACCGAGTTCTTTTCGGTGCTGTTGGTTTTCCAGGGTGAAACATCACACATCCTCCTATGCTCAATAGCAGTATGGGCAGTCTTTCAGGTTTTGCAGGTGGTTCGGGGCCTCTTCCACTGCTTCGCTTCCACCAACAGGTTTAGCATGAGTACCTCGGCATGCCAGATGATGCTGGGCATCCGACGAGTTTCCACTTGACATGTGATTGTGCAGGGTTGGCAGTTGGCTGCATGCCGTGCACATCTGCCACTCCATGAGCGACATGGCCCTCCTGAAAAATGCGGTCACTTACAACTGTTTCTTTGCCGGCAAGCAAGGCCAAGACACTTTCGTGTCATGTCTGACTGTGTCAGCATAAGGTTCCATGGTCGCTTGTGCGGATGGTGGAGACTCTCAGCTGGCAGCAAGGCTTCTTCAACAGATGCTGAAGGCAAGGGCACACGGTCTCAATCTACACGTGTCACACTGATCCGAGACATTGAGCTTGTCTTGTAGACCTTCTGCGCTGCCGACTTGCAGGCTCATCTTCGGGCCAGTCTATTCAGCTACAACAGCCTGCAGCTTGCCTGTGTTTGTTACAGTAAGTTTGTTGCTGGCCGCTGCTAAAACCAACGAGGGTGAACTACTTGCTGCATATCTAGTTTCGGCAATACTGTTCTGCACTGAGAACGGATCTGGGCCCGAGCACAGCAGTTTCTGAACCATAGCTGTTGCCGCGACCCTGCTTAATGAGGCTTTCAGTAGAGCTGGCTTCTTGCTTCTGGCCTTGGCTTGTGGTAATGGCTTGCCACAGGGTCTGGCATTTCAGTTCGTCGGGATCATGCTCGGTGGAAGGAGTGCAGGGGAGATAAGCGACGGAAACAGAATCAGGCGGAGTCGACCATTTTCCTGGTGTGGAAAACTGTTGTGAAATCCGGCTGAGGGTCTTTGCCCACCAGAAATGCGCTGCCTGGGAGAAGTCAATGGACCTGCTGGCAGAGATCTCGCAGGCACGGATAGTGTGGGGCATCAAGCTCCGAATGCCCAGTACAGTACGTTACGTTGTCGTCAGGTTTCCATCCAGGCAAATGCGATGAGCTTCTCTAGTGCCCACAGCCCAGCTGCACGGACCGGAGCCTGGGGAAGTGGGGGGCGGTTCTCAAAGGCCGTCGTCCCCTCGAGGCCGGTCGCTGGACGGTGTCTCTGGAGCTGCTGAAGCACATGCTCCTTGGCTTTGCAGCAGCCCGCCGTGTGGACACAATATAAGCTCTCGGGCTGAGGCATTCCAAGCAGTTGAGGAGGGATTCCGTCAACTGGAGCCTGGCGGCAGCCAGCTGTGATCAGGCGAGATGCTGAGCTGGTTTGCCTGTGCATTGAAGGTGTGCCTTGAACAGGCAGCCACGTAAGCTTAGGTCTCTGCCTGGAAGTCAGCACTGCGACTGTGTCAAGGAGGTCAGACCCCTGCTGTGATTTCTTCGGTCTTCTTCGCTTCTTGGATGCCTTGTCTTGTGAAGGACCTGCTGCGGAGATCTGCAGCGCTGCAATCACTTCGTGTGAGAAGCAAAGTCGCTGGAGGCCACCCGCGGGGTGGAACCTAGGTCCTTCGTGAGGGTTCGGACGGATGCAGAAACAGGATTATTTGTGAGGGCTGACAGAGCCGACTGCTCAACGTCAAGTCCGAGCTGAGGCATGCGGTGGAACTCCTCCGGCTCACAGAGTCGGACATGATCAGCTCATCGGCTGCAGCTGTCGATTTAGTTGTGCCCCGTAGGTGTCGTGCAGTCTACAATGAAGTCGCGGGTCGGTGCAGGTTTTGGAGCTGCGATCGCTGCCTGCACAAATGCTGTCCGACAACGGTCCATCTTTTCTTGGGGACGACAACGTATGGCGCAAAGCTGATCAGATCAGCGACCTGGGGAACATGGCATCCAGCCTCAGACCGCTCCGCCAGTGGTGAGAAAAAGCGTTGCAATTGTGAGCCGAAACAGATTCCACGTGCTTCCGAGAGAGTGAAGTTTTGCGCTTGCATGCTGAGGCCCATTAGAATGTTTGGCCGTGTGTCTCGCAGCGTGCGCCCTCGTCGCCCGACTTGTGCTTTGAGACCTCGAGACAGAAGAGAGCGACTGGGGGAGGGGGAGGTGCACAACTGGAAGAAGCCGCGGTCATGCATCAAAAGCCGAACAATCTCGCTAGAGATTGCCTTCCAGCCCGCTCAGCCAATGCATCCGAATTTGGGCTAACAGAATCTCTCAAGCTTCGCACATACTGTCCAGAACGGGTCAGGCCAAGGCTTGAACCATTTTGAACCCAGCTGCTATAACTTTCTTCAATGATAGCAGTTGCACAAAGCAAATGGCAGATGAGTTCACGTAGTCTTTAAATTCTATATCGAAACGTCTTAACAAATAGAAGCTAACCATTCAGAGGACGTCCGAGAAGAGCGCAGACAAAGCTGCAAGAAGCAGACACATTTGCCATGAAATTACTGCAGTACACATTTTCAGCTGGACTTCGGCAGAGCATCTGGCATCATTAAGAACTATGCCGTATTTCAGTCTCGTCGGCTGTTTTGTTCCTCAACACCTCTGAATGGTGGAAATAGGTGTGCTGTGGACGTCCGGAAAGCAAGATCAGTAAAAAGGGACGGAGTGGAGAGCGACCGTTTGATACTTCTTGCCAACCATGATGATGATCATCGTTGCCATTGATACTTCTCTTTCTCATCCTGAGAAAGAGAGAGCTCGCCAGGTCTGGCCCGACATGTCTCGCAGATTTTGGCCGAGCCCATGGCCTGGAATCAGGCGCACGTAAGTCCCAAACAACCCATCGGCACCGGACTTCATGAGCTCGGGGTTGAGGGTTGAGGAACTGTAGGGGTTTAGGCTTTGAGTTGGGGTGCTAGGGATTTAGGTTTGAGGCTTTCGGGCCTTTAGTGCGAACGGACTACGATGCCTTGTCAAGTTCTAAGGTGTCACTATAAGAGCTGTGAGCAAGACCGTGTAAAGTGCAGGAGAAGGGGGCACGCTACGCGTCCCTCGACTCTAGGGGGCATGCTACGCATCCCTCGTCTTTACCTTTCTATGTGACCGCCAACGCAACGTTTGGCTCAAGTCAATGCCCATAGCTAAGTGCTATATGTGTCTTCTATCCTGAGCAATCAGAGCTATCCCGTTGCACAGACGAACCGCCGCCGGCAGTGAGTGCAAAAGGAACGGCCGCCGGTTCTGCCTGCATAGGATCGCACGTGTGGAAGTACGAGAGAGAGACAGGGTCCAGTCTGTGGAGAGTGCTAGCCAGCCACACCTACATTCATTACAGCTCTGGTGGGGAGAGCAGCAACCAAGTCGAGATCAATCCCCCACGCAGGTTATCAGCCGTACGCGGCTCTGCCTTTCTACAGCAACGACTACTTGATCTACTACGACCACAATGAACTCAGGATCAAGTCAAGATACGACAATGACTTTCGGTGCCGATGTGGCAGCGCCAGCCGTTGGTGAGTCAACAGCTGATGACACAGTGGTGCAATCCGTTGATAGCTCCACGGAAGATGACAAAGGTCAATCTTCTGCGCTTGCCATTGCAAAGGCAGTTCCCAAGGGGAAAGCAAAGAGTCTACCAAGAGCATCTACGCCTTCACGTCCGACATCCACAGGTTCGAGGACGGGCAAGGCTTCAGAACGACGGGCCGAAGCGTCTGGTTTTCAGGCACCTCGGACTACGTCCAGGGCTAAGGACAAAGGAGTCAAGACCTTGGAGAAGAAGTCAAGACCATCATCTTCGAGAAGCTCTTCAGCACGATCGAGGACTTCGGCTACTCGTGGGCGTGACAAGTCCATGACTTGGAATCGGATGGTTACCAATCAACCACGCGATTCTGACGATCTGGACATGACTCTGGATACGATTCCTGCACGTGGTGATGCGTCATCCGTGGCCACGCCTGCAATAGCTGATGGTCCGAATGCCTACCAGGAACTGACGATTTCGCAACAGTTCGAAGCATCGAACCTTGCACAGCAGATGTACTATCGCAGTCAGGTGCAAGAATACGAAGGAATCGTCCAGACCCTGATGGACAAGATCAAGGAGATGCAGCAAGAAGATGAAGGATCTGGAATTCGCATTGAAGAATTGGAACGACAACGTGATCATGCATGCTTAGCCATGAGGCACATCAACAATGTCAATCAGGAGATGAAGCGAGACTATGAAACAGCTTTGTTTCGCATGGATGAGCAGAACTCTGCTCAACAACGTCAAGCACATGCCGTTGCCGAGGAGTTAGCTCAACAGCTACACGTGTTCCGCACGGAGGCAGCCACCAACTTTGTGCAGTTGGAGGCAAGAGCGCAAGGTGATGGTGAGCTTATGGCACGTGAGTATGAGCGTCTGACTCATGAACTTCATGAACACGCCAGAGAGAACTTGGTCCTCCGATCAAACACAGCAAGTTCGGAACAAGCCTTACAAGCAATGCAGGAACGCTTCCACTTGGTCAAGAACCAGGAGTTGCGGGCCGTAAACGAGATCCAAGGGCTAGCTGGGAACAGCGCAGCCATTGAACAAGAACGATTTCGGCTTCGTGAACGTCTTGGTGAAGAGGAAGAGTACCGCAGAATGGCTGTGAAGAGGATGCAAGAAGCAGAGGAACGACTTCATCAGAATGAAGATCATGCAAGGCGATCATTGCCTACCTTGCACGACGAGCTGAGTGAACTCAGGAAAACGCTCAAAGCACAAGAAGATCTTCAAGCGAGGACACGCAGCGAATTGGAGGCAGCGCGAAACTCTAATCAAAGGGAAGCGACGCGACCTTCGAGCATGCCCATGTCTTCGAGGACTACTGAGTCTGGCTGGGAGCACGTAGGAAAGGATGTAATGCCTGCATTTTCCGTAGGAGATGAGGTACGATCCCCTGAAATACGGTCCCCAAGTCAAGTTAGTCCAGTCGCCAAAGAGAAGTTCGCATTCTCGGAATCTGACAAGGACAAGAACCTTGTGATGGACGGAATTCCATTCACCGGTGGAAACTTTTTCACTGGCCGCAGTTCAATGCCAATCGTGGCGGATGCAATGCCCGAGCACCACGTGCCAGGTATTAGCAGCCCAGCGCTTGCGCGTTCCACGCCTAGTGCAGCCACTTTGTTTGGCATACCAAGCGGATTTCATGGGAAAAGTGATGCGGCAGCCGTGCGTGATCGACAGCTACGCGAACTCTTGGGGGATCGCGGGATGTTGGGATCGAAGTCCACAGCATCGGCCAGCTCCTCAAGACCTGTTGGCATCGACGGTGTCACCGCATCTACGAAGGGCAACGACCTCATTGGTCCCCCTGTCGCCTATGACGATTCCATCCATGAGGCAAGGAGGCGTCAGATCGAGAAAGAGATCGCGGAACAGTACGAAGAGAAGATTGCTGATCTGCGAAGTGAAGTACTCAAGGCTCAGAAAGCCGAACAACGTCTCAGAGCTGATCGTGATGAGTGGAGATTATTCGCTGAAACGATTCAAGAGAACAATGGAGACGATGACGGTGATGAAGCTGGCGACGAGAACGGAGAGGAAGAGCATGATGAAGGTACCGGCACGGGGTATGATCCTCCAGATCCGCCTGACGACGATGATGACAAGAAGAAAGGTGGAGGGGGCAAACCCGAATCGGATCCTGGTTCGCATGCGCGTGATCCTGATGGAGATGCGGATCCTGAAGTTACAGAGGTGAGAATTTCCAGGAGGGAAGCCGACAAAGTGACCGTTCCTCCATGGCCTACTCTCACTCATCTCAACAACTGGCGATCTGTGTGCACGGCAAATGTCTTAGGGGCATCAGCCGACCCACATCATGAGGACTGGATGTTATGGCTGGCACCAGCGTTCAACCCATTCCCTGATGTCGAAGCATTGAATGATTCAGGACACAAGAAGTTCAAGAGCATCGACGTCAAATTGGGGATCGCCATGGTAGCAATGCTACGTGCCGGTGGTGACAAATCAGCTGACCTGTACCTCGAGGTGAACCGGAAGGCCAACGATTACATCAGCAGGCCTGACGTGAAGATCATCAAAGGACGACAAGTCATCGCGATGATGTACGAAAGTTTTCGAACACATGATCGTCTCGACATGATCATCACTCTTGAGTATTTGGTGAAGCTCCAGTATCAAGGTGACAACAAGCTTCACACGTTCAAGCAGACATGGTTGGAAGTTCTAGGACGGATGAGACCAGAGGACATTCCATCCAAAACAGCTCTCCGTGATTGCTTGTACAGCAAGATCAAGGACTCGCCCGCAATGAAAATGGACTTGGGCATGCACTATGAACACTTGCCCTACAATCATGAAGACCGATCGTACGACAACCTGATGAAGATCATTGATCGTACCATCATGCGGAAACGAGAACAGTCAAATCTCACTCAGACTCAAATTGGCTTGCGCCAGATGCTTGAGGGCAAGGATTTGCTTGCTGCACCGGCCAAGGTACCTGAGAAACCTACGCCTAACGCAGCTCCATCCGCAAAGGTTAAGGCTTCGCCGACCAAGCCGGACAAAGCAACGCCTGTACTACCTCAAAGCAAAGCGAAGAGTCATGCGAAGACCAAGCCGAAGCCCAAGAAGAAGACGAGGAGTGAGTCAGCGGACAACAGAGGTGACAAAAGCAAGAAGCAAATCCGCTGCAAGTTCCATTTCACAGATGCAGGGTGTCGAAATGGCGATAAGTGTCCATTCAGTCACTCGAAGAAGACTCCAGAACGACCCTTCACGCCGAGGACGAGAACTCCAAGTCCATCTGGAGGAGGAGGAAACAGGATATGCTACTCGTTCAAGAACACAGGCTCGTGCTCAAGAGAGAATTGTCCTTTCAAGCATGAGGCAGCAGCTACCCCAGCTCCGGAACCAAAGGCAAAAGCTAAAGCCAAATCCGAAGCGAAGGCAGCTCCAGCGAAGCCGAATGCCAAGGCCAAGGCACTCCCTGCAGCACCCGCCATCAGATTGTGTCGAAGGTGGAATCCATCAGCTCCGGCTATATGGAAGCGATCTTCAAAACAAGATGAGGAGGAGTCAGATTGTCCATCCGTTGACAGCGACGCTGATTCGGATTGTTCAACAGATGACGAATCCTCGGGAACGACTACGTCGACCCGAAAAGTGACAAAGCGCAATGTGACATTTGCCAATGACGTGAAGTTCATTTCTTCGTGTCCTAGACGATCGAAGAAAGACAAAGAGCGGAAGGTGAAGTACGTCGACATGGAAGCGTTTATCAATGATGAGGATCGCGCTGTGAGCTTGGAATTCGCCAAGCACAAAGCGAGATTGAGGGCACAGATCATGAGAGACATGGTTGACGACGATGATGATCAATGCGGAGATCGAGTTTCATTCGTACGAATCCCAGGAACGTCTCGAGTGGAAGAAGTTTCGTTCTACGACGGTGAGGATTCCATCGTTGAGCGCGAACTCGATGCTGCACACAGCAAACGGATCATCAATCAAGGCTTGTTCAAATGCATGGTTCAGCCAGTCATCCTTAAGAAGAAGATCAAGTTTCTCATGGACACGGGATGTGGTCATGACCTCATATCTCAGAAGAAGATCGAGAAGCACAGTCTCGAAACACTCGTGACTCCAGAACCCATATCATTTCAGACAGCCAATGGAATCACCGATACCGATCTCGTGTCGAACTTCCAGACTGAGTCGTTCGAGGAACCGATCAACGCTTATGTGTTGGACGACACGCCGTCGGTGCTTTCCATAGGCAAGAGATGTATGAACTTCAACTACGGGTTTGTGTGGCCTCCCGGAAGGGAACCATTCATGATCAACCCGCAGGGCAAGAGAATATCTCTGTTCGTGAACGGTGACATCCCGTACGTTCGTGCCGGGAGTTCTAAGTCATTGGTTCATGATGATCCGGAGGCCAAAGCCATCACCGAAATCTTCAAAGGTGCGTTGACAGCAGGCAATGTTGACGTCAGCGTCGCAGCTGCCGCTGAAGCTGCACCGGGCGAGATCGAAGCAGAAGAAGAAGGTGATGATCATGAACGACCTCCTGATCCTGAACCCCAAGAACCTCCTATAGAAGAAGTACCAGAGTCCGAGGCCGGACGTCCTCCGGACGACGACGAAGGAAAAGGAGTGGGTGAAATTCCATTGGATGGTGACGATGAGGTGATCATTGATGTGGAAGGCGACGGTGCGCCGAGCCGCAAGGCCAGAGTCGGAACACTGAAAGCCGAAGCGAAGACATTGGCACATCTGTGTACTCATCGCTACCGCAATCCATATTGCGAATCGTGCATACGCGCGAAGATGAAGCACTTGCGAACACAACGAGGTGCATTTCAACGTGTGATCAAACACTGGGGAGATCTTGTGACGTTCGACTTCCTTGACATGCGCAAGGCTGCCGAAGCAGGCATTGGACTCGATGACGGTGCACGTGAAGTTCTAGTCATCAGGGACATCGCCACCAAAATGATTGCAGCGATTCCCACGGCTTCAAGGAGCACTGACGAAGTCGTCATGGCCATCAGACGCCTCATGGGAAGACGCAAGATTCATATGGCGTACAGTGATGAAGCACCAGAGTTCGATTCAGCTATGGCACAGTTGAAGATCGTGATTGATCATTCCCTTCCAGGGAAACCCAGTAACAATTCACTCGCTGAACGATCAAATCAAGAAGTGATCAACACAGTTGCAGCATCCATGCTACACGCCGGATTGCCCGCTCAATACTGGTCCTTTGCGCTTAATTGCGTGATGCAGAACCTCAACGTTGAAGACGTGGAAGGCGACGGTGATTCAGCATGGAAGCGAATGACTGGAAAGGACTTCGAGGGAAAAGCCATACCCTTTGGTGCCAAAGTCTTCTTCAAGCCGACGGACACAAGGCCGAAGACATATGGCAACAAGTTCGATCCAAAGGGGATTCCAGGCATTTTCGCCGGATACATCATCACTGCTGGTCAAGGATGGTCCAAGAAGTATCGCGTTTGGGATATGAAGGAGTTTGCCAACGCGAACTTGTCGATGGACGCATCTGTTCCCAGGAAGTTGATGAGACCGTACGAGACAGAAGTTATCTACTTCCCAGAGGAGATAACGTTTCCCCTGAAAGCCGAGTACGAAAGGATGAACTCAACCATTGAAGGACTCAGGGACAACGTTGACCTCGCTGGCAAGGAGATAAAAGACGTCGATGACGGTGGCGACGGTCCGCCCGGAGGAGATGGTGACGACGGGGATGACGATGATCCAAGCGGACTTCTTCCTCCACCGGATCCCGGAGAAGATCCTGATTTACAGGACATAGATCCATCTGACATTGAGACGGAGCCGCTCGGCGAAGTCTTCAAGTCAGCAGAACATGAAGCTATTGATGCCATAGGAGACAAAAGACTCGAAGAACTAGACGAAGAGCTGGGTCTACGTGCAGCACCGCCTCCTTCTGAACCAAAGGTCACTGGGAAAGATCGACGATCGCCCCGCGAAGTCGGTCCAACCGGTAGACTCATCCCCGAAGGAGACATCGAAGAACCTGGAGAGATTATCAAGATCTTGAAAGAAAAGAAGTTGGCTCCCGAGGAGATTGAACATTGGAGTACGGGGAAGAAAGGAGACGGCATTGTATATCTTACCGATGACGGTGAAGCTTGCAAGATCGACAAAAGGGGAGTTCCGTACAAGATTCGAAGTGATGGTCGACGAACTCTTCCTACACGGCGACCTATCCATTCATACTCTCCGGAAGCATGGAAGAAGATGAGCGAAACGGAGAAGAAGGCAGCATACAAGAAAGAAAAGCGAGACAAAGCTCGAGTTGCCAAGAAAGACCGGAAGAAGGCTGTGATAGGAAAGAAGATAGTCACCAAGACTTTGGACAACATGATCTTTCCCAAGATTGTTCCGTGTGAAGAAATTGATCTGCAACTCAACGTGACCGTTGACGACGACGATGGTTGGTCATGGGCACAGTCCTATGTGGATCAATATACACAAGAACAATTCTTGGCAGATGTTGTGCCGGCTGTTCCGGCGCATATGGTCATGGATGACAACTGGATTCCTTCTATGCCGTGTACGACTTCTCACAGAAACGTACATCGGGAAAAGAATCATGCAGGAGGATCGTGCTTCAATGCCATGGTCACTCGACCCGTCACACGCAAAGAGATGATCAACAATCCCAAGGCCATGGAAGCTTTCATGAAAGAATGGAAGGGATTGTGGGACCAAGAAGTGTTTGACTTCTCAACTACGCGTGAATATGACGACGTCGTCGCCGAGGCAAAGAAGAAAGGTGAGAAAGTACATATGGCGCGAGTACACGGACTGATATACGAGAAGAACTATCAGCTCAAAGAGGACGATCCTGCCAGGAAGTTCAAGGGGCGAGGTGTACTACTCGGTGATCAGGTCAAAGACCAGAATATGGAAGCCGCATTGTTTCAGGATTTGGGGAATTCCCCGGCTACGTTTGACGCCTCACGATGGGCAGATTATTACGGATGTCTTCCTGGCAACGATGTCCAGATGGCGGATGCTATCCAAGCATACATTCAGGCTAGATTGTCGGGCACTCCGTGTTGGGTTGAACTGCCTGATGAAGCCTGGCATCCATCTGCGAAACGGCACAAATTCCGTAGGCCGGTATGCCGCCTGATCAAAGCTCTATATGGACATCCTGACGCAGGAACCATGTGGGAACAACATTGCCACACCGCGGTACAGAAAGTAGGGTTCAAGCCGATTGGCGATGAATGGCCATCATTGTATTTCCACCCGCAAATGAAGCTCTTACTTGTCATCTACGTGGATGATCTCAAGATGGCAGGACCCAAAGAGAATCTACCCAAGGGTTGGGACATGCTGCGCCAAGAACTTCGATTGGAAGAAGAAACGCCGCTGGGCTTGTATCTGGGTTGTCGCATCTCCAAGGGCGAGGCAACGTTGCATGACAAAACGAAGGTGCAGACCGTTACCTACGACATGGAGACGTACCTGGACATGACAGTCAAGAAGTACTGCGACGTGACTGGGTTCGATCCGACAAAATTCAAGACGGTACCATCGCCGAGTCCGGCTGAGGAGACTAAGAATCACCCAGCTCGCGCTCCGGCACAGTCAGGTAAAAGCCATCGATGCACGTGGTGTGGACACACCATGCCTGTTGATAAGGATGGTCGGCTCGTTCCGCCTCCACCTATTCCCAAGGCGCCCGAGGAAGAGGAAATCAACGAGGCCAATCGCGGCGCACTTGCTCCGCAGGCAGCCAGCATTCTCATGAAATTGCTTTATGCCGCGCGCATTTGCCGCTTTGATCTTCTGCGAAGTATCAACAATCTCGCACGCAAGATCACGAAATGGACCAAGAAGGAGGATGCTCTTCTTCATCATCTCATGGCCTATGTGCACCAGTCCAAACATCACATGATGATTGGATGGGTCGGGAACTCCTTGGAGGACTCGTCCATCGGGCTGTTTGCAGATGCGGACTATGCAGGTTGTGGAGAAAGTTTGAAATCTACCTCCGGTGCTCACTTGCACATTCAAGGTTCTCACACACGATTTCCCTTGGCGGGACTTAGCAAAAGGCAGGGATGCTTGAGTCATTCCACACCTGAGGCCGAGATTGTCGCGGCCGACTTTGCCATGTCACGTCTTGGATTGCCTGCTATCACGTTGTGGCAGCAGCTTGGGGGGCAAGACCCCAACTTCGTCTTCTACGACGACAACCAGACCATGATCGGGGTGATTCGCACGGGCAAGAATCCGACTATGCGTCACTTGGAACGTACCCACGGTATCTGCATTGGATGGATGCATTCTATCTTTCAGGAAGGTTACGTTTCTCTTGCCTACGAGGTCACTGCCAAGATGTCCGCGGACATACACACCAAGTCGTTCAAGGATTCTGTATCCTGGACACATGCGTGTCAGCTCATCAACATCTTTCCGCCGGATCTCATTGGCTCCCAAGAGATTATGGATCTGATGCGACCTACTCATTCCCAAAGTACGGATGAGAAGGGTCAGCAGCACTACTCGTTCAAGAGCGAGGTGCCTTGTTTTCCTTACACGCAGACGCCGATCCTCCCTCAGGTGTTGTATCGCGCTGGATTGTCGAGTAAGGAAGGCTTGCAAGAACATGACAGTGTGGACCCCATCCTGGTTGTCAAGTTCCCGCGCATGTTGCGGGGGCCGCCTTCTGCGTTGCCGCCTGGTCGTTACCTTCGGTCGACTTGGATTCTTCGTGAAGGGCAGTGGCACCAGATGGAGGATCGTGCTGCTATCCTTGACACACCGGGCAAGTTCGACCGCTACGTGGAGCGTGCTGTGTTTCAGTACCATCCCGTGCGAGGGCATTTGCGCCCCGCTGCCATTGCGGACGTCCTTGCGCCGCCGTTTTTGCCTATTCCTGAACCTCCTCTAGGCCAGTCTTATGTGCGCGCCCTGCCCGCCAAATGGCGAGCGGTGGTCGTCACACTGGCGCGTGCCATCCATGGGGGGTACCAGGGCTTTACATTACACCAGGGATTTTGTTTCAACGGCCAGTCCAAAAGTCAAGCCTCTCAATTTGGTTATGATCAGTGGTCGTCGGTGTACGAAGATGTATGGCAAGATGCGGCGGAACAGAAAAAGGAATATCAAGGATATGATGGAGCAATTGTGCCTCACGTGGTCAATTTCGCCGAAAACAAGCCCAAGGAGGGTCTGGTGATCCAATTCCTCGACCACGATGGAAGGTTGGTCCATGCTTACAAGAATCCTTACAGCCGGTGGAAGTACCGTATCACTATCAAAGATGCTCCAAAGGCAGTGACGGTATGGACATTGATAGGAGTCGATGAGGAGAACTGGTGGAATGAGTATGCTCCAGGCAAGGATTGCATCGCCCAGCATGCTCCCGATTCTCACTACGACCCCGGGCTGCAAGTAAATGTTCTGAGTATGGGGCGAGAAGTTGACGACGCCATGTGCGCCTACATCTTTGATGTGGTGCAAGCAAGGAAAGACAACCCTAACTCCGTAATCTTCATTGGTGCAGGGGTGTTGGGCAAGAATTCGTGGCTGAGTCGGAAAATCGCTGACAACCCTGAAAGGGCCAAATTGCGGACAGACTACCCATGGGGGGAGGTCGTCCAAAGAATTGCGCGCAGAGCGGCATCATGGGGGTTCCAAATCATCATCGAAGTGCCTCCTCGAGTACCAGTCCAGGAAACCAAGCAGTACAAGGGACTTCAGGAAGATGCCATGTGGAAGAGCATCAAGATCCAAGGATGCACTCACGGGCAACGTTATACCTTTCGGGATCCTGTGTCTCCTGGAACCGCCGTTGAGCTCGGCTACTGCAAGGATGAATGGGAGTACATTGCCGCAAACGTCGCGTTGCATCCTAAGTCGTCTGATGTGTGCTCGTCCAAACATTTGCACATGACTGATTCGGACGCTAAGGATCGATCTGATAAATGCGAGTTGACTAGCCAAATCTCCAGAAGATTGCTTAAAGCCTTGAAATTTCAGGCAACTGGCGATGGGAGATTGGTAGCCATGCCGTCGAAGGCTGGTGGACGGAAGCCGGACCGCATGATTGTTGACCTTTGTGGCTTGGGTAACGGCTACGCCGTACCTAAGTCCACTAAAGGTTGCTCTCGCATAACTTGCAAAGAGCTGATTAGCTCCAAAGCCGATGAGGACAGCCTTATCGGTACAATGAAGGATGCGTGCCGGAACGACCTGCGCACACCTGTGCTATTTGTGGCATCGCTTTTGCGATCAGGTGCTGGTCCTGGAAGTAGTGAAGGGGCTTGCGTGGGGGGTGAAAAACGTTCTGGTGGGAAGTACAAGGTTTTCAGAAGTGTCTTGAAATCTCTCAAACGCCTGCTGAAGAAGTGTGCGGAATTTTCCGACGTCTATTTTTCGCTTGACATGCCTTCTTCATGTTCATGTTGGTCTTGGCCAGAGTTGCATGCTCTTGTTTCAAGTGGCAAGGTGACGAAGGTTAAGGTTGATGATCATGTTGGTGCTGGTGGCGATGTTGGTGGACGCAGGATCATGTTCTCTAACATGCCTGAAGCGGACCGTTTGGTGATGAGACTGAATGATTGCTTGGACCATGATTCGAAGAACAGTTTGTCGCAGCGCATTGATGTTTCATGGCGGTCAATTGCGAGAAATGTTCGCAGCCTTGTTCGAGCTCATGTCAGTGTCAGTCATGTTGCACATGAATCTGAGGACATTGCACGGCAGCAACATCAGTGTGTAGACGCTGATGAAGGGGCTATTAGACAGCCCCAACTAAGGAACAACTAAGGTCTGACCAGACGGATCGGGGAAGGGTGCCTCTTACGGAGAACCCGGAACCGTGAAGTCGAGTAGGGTGTAGGGACTTCCCTCCTACGGAGGAAGGACCGAAACCCGAGCCATGGCTGAAAGCTACAATGCCTACGAGCTGGCCTTCGATGGAGTGGACCACGAGGAAGTTTTCCCGTCTGGTGGGATGATGCGAACGTTTCTGAAGTTCCACAAATTCCTGGAGATGTATTCTGGGGATGCGTCGCAGAGCGTCTCGCTCCCGCCGAAGATTACGAAAGACAAAGTGGTCGACAATGATCTCATTCGCACATGGGCAGCTTTCAAAGCACCTCCGTTGGTTTTGCTGTTCACGTGTGCAAATCTGTCGTCAGGTGGAGATCTTTCCATTCGAGTCCGAGAAATCCTCAAAGCTTGCTTGCTTGCCGCTCCTGAGGAGTACATGGACAAACCCTATGGGGAGATACTCGCCATGGTCACTAAGTTTGGTGGAGGTCTCAAACACATTGTTGCTGACCACGAGGGAAAGTACAATGCCATCACCAGGTTCATGGTGGATGAGGAAGTGATCCGCGATGATGCAAAGTTGGCTGTGGTTGAACTGGAACAAGAACGAAAGCAAGTTCGGTTCGACTTGAACACTGCAACAAGGAACATCGTCACTGCGGACGGCTACTACAACCTCGCTGTTCTCATCAACTCCGTGGAGACGCCCTACCAGACTGTGACAGACACGAGAATCCAACAATGGTATACGGTGAATCAGGACTACTACCACAAGTTGCCAATGTCGGGTAGAGCACCTGACCAATCAGACCTGTTGGCGGAGCCTACGTTATGTAGGGTGTGCAAGCTGATGTACATGTTCGCGAAACACACTGGATATGGACTACGGACCTACAACCAGGAATGTGCTGCGAACAACGATGGCGCCACGCCACTCAACGTTCACCAGCTGGCCATGATGATGCGCACAATGCCTCAAGGCATGGGACACCCGCTCGCTTTTGCGATGAACTCGCTCCAGGCGTTCAGTGTCTGTCTCCACGTGCTTCATTCCTACGTATCATGGGTTGATCCAGACACTGGACACCCGCATTACAGATGGTCAAATGATGTGCTCCCTGATTCCGACTACACCACGTACGCTTTCCTCAAGCACCACGTGGACGCTGTATGTGCAGATCAAGACAGGAACGGTTTCCAATTGCCGGATGCGTTCCGTAGCTACACCTGGAATCAATGCGGAGTTGAATCTGGATATGTGGTCGACTGCTCTACCAAACGCGCCACGTTGAGCATATGGGAAGCAGAATTCCAACAGATGGAGGCACCAAGACCGCTTCTACAAGATGATGGCCTATTTCCGCCCAATCTTCAACGGCATCCTAGCTGGGTGTATTCTACGGGGAGGGTGGCGATGCCTACGGCAAGCAACCTCGAACCGGAAGGAATCGTGCACCCTGAGCATGGAAGAACGCCGGGACAATCACAAGGATCCGCTACCGAGCCTCGAGCCACTCCTAGCCACGGACCAAAGAGGGCAAGGACGGACGAGGCAACGGCATCGGCGTCATCATCTTCTGCGGCACCTCCTCCACAACCACCGACTTCGCAACCGGAAGAGGAACCATCGCAACCGACATGGGAGGAAGCTCCAATCCCCGCTGGCGCTCAGGAAAGTTGGTACCATTACGTCAACATCGATGAAAAGGGCTGTCGCTCAAGCTTGCTGGCGACGACCCGTGATCAAGACGAGTACCCACCTACCATTGATGAGACGCCAAAGTTCGTGGCCAACCACGACGTGGGGACCACACCGATTCAGCATTACGTCAGAAGACTGGTGACCTACTTGGCAAGGATTCGTTCCGTCTCTCAAAGTGACGACAAGGGTCTCAACCTGAAGGTCTACGTGAAGCTGAGCACGAAGATGTGGCTACGGATGTACTCGCGGCTATACCATGCATTGGCATTGGTGTCGTGCGTGCATCTTCCTTCTCCTCCAATGCTTACCTCGGCTGTGTTGATCGAGGCAGACGGCGATCTTGTCGACAACGATGAAATTCCGGCAGAAGCAAGGATCAATACCATGAACACGCTGAACGGATTTCGCAATAGTTTGGGTATGGGTGGCAAGCCTGATGCCGCGACTATGCGCTCTCAGTGCACGATCCTCGTCCAAGACTTTGACATGGTCGCAAGGACCAGAGGGTCATCGCATACAGTGAGGGAGAATCTCGTCATGCATGGATGGAGTGAGATCTACATTGTGAGCCCGTCGATCACCGCAGGTGCCAACTACAACTTCCAAGTCACGAAGGGATCGTTGGAATCTGTGAATGAGACGTTGGATGGCTTGACTGAAGAGCAGCTTGCAACCGTCACATTGCATTACCATCTGTCTCTCCAAGCGATCCTCATCGAGAACATATCATTTCCGATGAGTGAGGTCGGAGACGGAGCAGCGATTCGTGCTGATTTGCAGCGGCAGCTCAAAGCCACGTACGTTGACCCCATCATTGCGGCAGGGAAGCGTACCACGCGCCCTCCAATTGTCAACATCAACCACGACTTACGGTTCGTAGGAGCAGCCAGCAATTACCTTCGACAGAAAGCTTCTATGTTCAACGGTTTCCACGCGCTGGGAATGTACATTGAACTGGAGTTGCGGGCCCGAGCATGTGTGGTGATTCATGGATCTTCGTTTTGGTCAAGAATGTACAGTCAGGCGAAACATGCGTCGTCTGGCGTGCACACTTTGTCAGTTGAGAAAGGTACCACCACCAGACAATCGGGTCAGGTTCAAATTGGGCCTAGCTATCTATGAGAAGCAGCTGTTTTGCGAGAAGATGGTATCCACGTGCTTTGTTGAGGCATCGAAAGTTCGCTCATGGGACGAGACAGTCAGAACCGACTTAGTCGCTCACCCGTCGCTTGTCGAGATTTGGGAGGACAAGAGTGAAGTCAAGACGACCACCAAGATCTCGCAGACATGGTTTACGGGGGAACAGCAGCAACAGATCAGGTCGGGTGCCCAGGGTGACACGGTCGCTGAGTCGTCCACAGTCACCTGGCAGGATTTTGACATCGCCATGACCGTTCCCGAGGCCTACTACGACAACAGGCACTACTGGTTCAGGATCGACACCTATGCGACCCCGAACACTGGTTATGTCAAAGGGAGAACGTTCTATTGCCAAGGATGTGAAGGAATGAAGTTGGCTGAGTGCTACGCACAAGCCTTCTTCAAACCCACCGGAAACGGGTATCCTGGGCACTGCATTGGGTGCGCGCATACTTCAGCTTTGAAGATGCAGCATCAAATCAGCTCCTTCAATGACTTGATCGCGTCCCAGAAGTACACCTTGGCTTGCGCAAAGCACCTTTATGACCTGAGGCTTCAATTCGTGGATCCTCGTGTGGACATCAAGGAGTTCCTCAAAGTCTGTGCAGAGATGGTCTATGAAGACATCGGCAAGACGGTTTCTCACTACGGTGGTCTCCGAATCACAGCCAGTCAGGCCATCGAGTACGCGGCATGGGGAAAGGCCAAACAGTTGGCGTGGGACAGAGGATACGACTCCGAAGGCAAGACATGCTACATCTGCTACTACGACGCCGGGAACTGCGCTTATGCTGGTTTCATGAGGATGCTTTTGACTCCAGAGGAGCGCCAAGAATGCTACCGAGGGTCAGTCTTGCCCAAGGAAGAGCTCCTGGGTGACACATTGGAGCTGGCGCTCGGGCTTCTTACGATTGCCATGAGACACCCAAGTCATTTTCCGAATTGGGGTGGCCTTGAGGGAGCAAATGCGTGTGCAAGAGGAATCGAAAGGTCATTCTTCCGCTACGCGTCGGCCGAAGCCATCGAGCTGATCACGGTTGACTCCCCGCGCAAAAGGACACCGCCCAAGAAGAATGAAGCAGTCGCTGAGATCGTCAACAACATGTCCGCTGACCTCGTGATTGATTTCACAGTGATCGTCGATGGTGATATCTACCCTGTAGAGATTACGAGAACCGACGAGACACAGGCCGCTGACAACGTCACGGACGATCCAGGGTTCTCAGTTGCTCCACCAATACCTGCACAAGATGTGGATGTGGATGCGCAACCCGAAGAAGAGCAAGGTGCAGAAGGCCCTGATCCCAGGCATGCAATTCGTGAAGGAGTTGTCACGCAGCTTCAGGACTATGTTGGCGTACTCGCTCAGGGCGAGATGTCAGTCGGAAGCGATCGCATCACATTTTGTGTTGCTTGTGGCAGTGACCTACACACTCTGTCAAATTGCACAGAGAATGCTGCAACTCGGGACCTGGTACTTCGAAGCGTCCAGATCATCAAGGAAAGTCTTCTTCGATATCCACGTCGAGTACCTTCACAAGAGGCTGAACCAATGGACGTCGACGCCACAGATCATGTGAGTGTTGCATCCTCGGACCGACGACCCAAGGCCAAAGCCCGACCGCGACGCGGAGGCGAAGCTGTACGGGGTGATGTGGTCTTGATCCGTTATGAGAACAAACACAATCTCTGCACGGATGTGGAGAATCGTCGGGGCCTAAATGATGCTTGTGGCGTACCACTGCAGGATTCGGGACCAGAGAATAGCCAGCGAGTGGTGGACATTATTGAGCAGCTTTCGGACCATCGCGACCGACGCCTACCCCAACGGGGAGACCGTCCTAGCTATGTGTACGACGAGAACACTAACAGCTACACCAATCCAGGCTATGAATCCATCGGCGGCGGAAGGCCAATCCGATGCGGAATTCTCGACCTGATCCCAACCAAGGGTGCAAGCTTCATCAACAATCGGTGGGACATCGTGAACGAAGTTGTCCTTCGCAACATCACCCGTCAGCGCAGGTTGAATGCGGATTGGGCGCTATCATGCATCCAGTCTGACTTGCGCCACAGAATCGCCAGGCGCCCAGGCTCGGAATGGCTTGACAACCGGTGCCAGGTGGCATTCAACAGTGTCATCAAATGTGATGAAGGAGGGTGGGTGCTGATCGAAGACTTGGTGAGGCATGAGCCACTATGGACCCATGAAAGCAGACGCATCACCGAAGGGGTCTCAAGGACCGATGACCAACAGAAGAAGAGAGTGTACAATGAAAGACTTCAGCTATTGTTCCAGGGGAACATGATTGCAGCCACGAAACGCAACAAGGCCAAGATTCGGTTGCAGTTCCTGGGTGTGAGAGTGAAGGACCCCGGCACGGAAGTTCTTGGATCAGCAGGTTCGAACATGTTGGTATCAGTTCGGGACCAGATCGCAGAGATCCAGAGCAACGACCATTGCCGACATGGCCAGAGGTACCTGAACCTATGCAACGGCTGGGTGAAGCCATGGGCAGTTCGGGCTACGAGTGGTCACTCTGCGCATTCAGATCCCCAGAACAACTTGCTTCAGTTGGACAAGAACAGGTTCGCAATATCTCCATCTATGACCCTCTTGCAACGTCTTGGAGGTGCGTTCCACGCTACGGCATGCCGCAACTTGGATTCCATTGTCACGCAAGGCATCATGCCTGGTTCGGAGGACCCCGACGGGGACTTTGACCATCGGCGCCAATTCCGAGGCAACCAAGGCGGCAGACTCCACAGCTATTGGGGGGTGTTTGCGCCGTTCGATCACCGGAACGCAACGACCAAGATGCGAGTACACGGACGAGACGCCAAGCACATGCCATTGGCGGTTCTTCATGTCCCATCGCAAGATCTTGCACGAGAGGATGGACGTATCACAGACAGCGGCATCATGATCGTTGGTCGAACGATACCTTTCCATTTCGTCAAGGAGGTATGGTTTTGCGTCCCTGATCCTCGAGATACACACTCTTTCGCTCTGGTGGAAAAGATCTACGATGAAAGGTTGGAGAAAGAGCTGGTGTTGGACTACAATGCATCACCGTTGCTTCCCGAGTTCGAGAGATACCGAACGCCAAGCAAGATCATGGAATTGCTTTGCGAGATGCCTCCTGGACCCCACGACACAAGCAAGGAGCAGATCATTCGTGACCTCACAACTGTCTTGGAGTCCCACAGGGAGAACACGGTTCGGCATCACTACATGGACAAGGGAATCAAGTTTGTCATCAAGAATTGGCGACCCGAAGACCTACGCAGAGACGAGGATGGAAGGAGAATGAGGGTATGCCCGGCATGCTACAACATTGTTCCAGCATGTTTCTCCCGATGCACGTCTTGCTGGTCACAGTTCATTTCAAGCGGATATTATCAAGGTTCTCCACAACGGGATACTCCTACGGAGATCCCCAGTGACTTCATTGCTCAGACAATGGAAGCCGCAGCAGCCGCAGTGCCTGAGGCGCCCGAAGAGGAGCAGGAAGCCATGGAGGTAGAGACCGTTGCGGAACCTGAAGAAATCCCAGAACCATCTGTCGTCGCGGAAGACGATCCAGAACAGGAACCTGATGAAGAAATGGACGTAGAGCCTGAAGAGGACTTTGATGACGCAGTTCCGGAAGCAATCGCACAGGAACGTCGTCCCGTCTTCCTTACCGGCCAGTCTTTGAACATCGATCCTGAACTACAACTTGCGCGTACCGCCATGCAGCCATCTTACTATTCTGGAAAGCGAAATGCCCATTGCATCGACGCGAACATGACCGCTCTGTCGTACATGGCATACGTGGTATGCCGATCCATCTACAAAGCTTGGTCAGGATTCGCAAAGTGGGCGACTATGCCGTTGTTTCAGATGAGGGAAAGTTTCGCGCTTGGCCAACGCTATGATGTGCTTGGAAAGTGGGGATCTTTGGCAGCAGTGGATAAGGAAACAGGTGTGAGCAGGGACGTGACTGATGAGGAGATCCTTCGCTTTGCAAAGGAGCCTGAGAACCTCAAACAGTATGATCCCAACGGGACTTACACCTTGAAGCGATTCCGGACGAACCAGATGCTTTCTTTACTTGTACGTGGAGCCAACATGATGGGAATTGGCAGGGACAACTTCAGCCCTACTACTTACTTGAAGAGCGACAGGGACGAAGATGTAAAGGCAATGCACTTTTGTTGCCTGAACGTCCTATGCGAGGTGATCCCAATGGTGACGGGACACCAACAATTCTCAGTGCTACGACCAACGCCAACTGGACCGGTGGACTTCTTGTACATCGACCCTGTCGGTATTCTGCTGACTCACTCTGATCAGTCAGTCCAGACCATCGCCTTGCTAGTGGACCACAGCGTTCAAATGCCTGCGCATTTCATGGACAGACTGAATAGATCCAAGACTGAGAGACAGCAAAACCCGACGACAAGACGTACAGAAGCCCTACACCACATTTCGGCCGCTGACTATCTTCCTCCAGGTGGTACTTCCATCCTGGACACGCCTGTCACTACGGAGGAACGTGAAAGCGCTTCTTCATCCAAGGGACCTTCAAAAGGGCGTGGAAGAACCGGAGGCGAGCAACATGGTGGCTGGAACACCAATTCCTACCACGACTACATCGCCGCCAAAGGCCGAAACAAAGGCAAGGACAAGGGAAAGCCAAGGAACCCATATCCAGAGGAGAACCTCCGGCCCTGGGAACGCGATCCTACGTCAACGCGAAGATGGTGGCGAGACAACGCCTGATCTTCCTCGCCTATCAGTTCGTGACCTCTGAGCTTCGCCCGTGGAATGCCATCGCGAATGCTTCTTTCTTCGGTGACGCCTGATTCGTTTGTCATTTCAGGGGATCGTTACTGACGTAGATGAGTGTCACAACGTTTCTAATTGGGATACAAAGCTCTGATTTTCAATGTCAACGTTGCGGCGGAATTTTCTTCTGTCCTATCGTGCCATCTTCCGGGTGAGCAGCGTCGGAGACGCAACTCATGGGGGGTGCGAACGGACTGCGATGCCTTGTCAAGTTCTAAGGTGTCACTATAAGAGCTGTGAGCAAGACCGTGTAAAGTGCAAGAGAAGGGGGCACGCTACGCGTCCCTCGACTCTAGGGGGCATGCTACGCATCCCTCATCTTTACCTTTCTATGTGACCGCCAACGCAACGTTTGGCTCAAGTCAATGCCCATAGCTAAGTGCTATATGTGTCTTCTATCCTGAGCAATCAGAGCTATCCCGTTGCACAGACGAACCGCCGCCGGCAGTGAGTGCAAAAGGAACGGCCGCCGGTTCTGCCTGCATAGGATTGCACGTGTGGAAGTAAGAGGGAGAGACAGGGTCCAGTCTGTGGAGAGTGCTAGCCAGCCACACCTACATTCATTACAGCTCTGGTGGGGAGAGCAGCAACCAAGTCGAGATCAATCCCCCACGCATTTAGGGTGTTATATAGGATTGTCAGGCTTGCGGCTAAGGCTTGTTGTGCGCAGCCATAGGCGCCAGTGAAAGTCACCACTCTTCCCAACGGGGTCAGGGTGCTGTCCTCAGCATCTTAGCTCTTCATCGCGGGCAGCTGTGCCGAGCTCTAACTTCTGGGCCGGGCCCGTGTGTACCTCAGGTGGCAACTAAGGAGACCTTTGCCGAGGCCCTGCGACTTTATTTCACAGCAGGGGCAACATGTGCCCCAGAACCTAAACTGCAGCTACCTTTTGCCAGACCGCCTCTGTCGGCGTCTATCTGGATGCTGGCGTGCGGGGCTTGGTGTGACTCTGTTGTGGACGGTCGAAAAATGATCTCTGCAAGAAGTTGTAGTGCATTCAGGCCCAAAGAGCTAGGAAATCGGCTTGATCTGCATGGCTGAAGCCTTTGAGAACTTATCTGTTTCAGTCACAGTGACAGTGGACGGCCTGAGTAATGTGGCTGTCCTTCGTTTGTGTTGTTCCTACTTCATAGTGGGACGTCACACGACGGAAGATGGGTTTCACGGAATGCCTGCAGCGCTTGAGGTCCGGGACGAGACGAAAGACACTCGAGGCCACACCCCTGTCCCCATTTTGTAGCCCGTTAGAGACAGCGTAGGCAGCGGCAGGCTTCGCTTGCCGCGGCACTGCAGCAAAAGACGACAGTGGCCTGGTTTTCAGTTGTCACGATGTGCGGAGGTGCCACGTACTTGTTGGAACAACTCTCCCTCACTGGCACGAGCAAGAGGTGGGCTGCAAGCATATAAAGCTTCTTCAATGGACTTTGTCTTTGTGTTGTGTGTTTCAATATGGCAAAAGGCCTCCAGCAGTTTTGCATCATGCTTGCCAGACCTTGCCGCAGCTTGTGCCGAAAGTGATCGGCATGGAACAAGTCTGTCCAATGCTTTGGTCTGGCGAGTTTTTGGCAACGGAGTTTGGTGTCACCCTCTGGACTCTCTGCGTTTGCCTCGGGTTCCGTGGGCCGATTGGATCGGGCAGTCCAAATTGCCGCTGGCTGTGTCCCTTTCTTGTGTTCCGTGTCTTGGGTTGTGAACCGGCACTGTGCTCTGCTTGTCTCCTTTCGTGCATGCCTTTGTGTTGTGAAAACTGATATTCAGGATTTTGGCTTTCTGGCACTTTTTTAGATTCTTTCCTTCTTCTCTTGCCTTGACTTGGCCAGGGTCGTGCCTCAGCCCTTGGGTCGTCTGTGCGGTGCCTCTGCAGTTGAGCTGCGTCATCTGAGCCCTGAAATCCTTGGACCCTTGTCCTGACCATATATTTCAATCCGTCGCCTTCCTGTTTGCATCCATAGGCTTTTCCTGCTCTTCACTGGTACATGGGGCTTGTGTGTAAATGTTAGAGAGAGCGACGAAGAGCGGCAATGTTTGCAATTTTTGAAATTCCGTACGTGAGACAATCGCCACGAGGAATTTCCAACAACAGAGACGTCAACTTTGAGCTAAACCCTGTCAACCCCAAAGACCGAAATCCTCAACCCGACATCCAGATGAACTCCCCTCTTGAACCTTCGCTGTCCAGCAGTTGAGACGTCCGGTCACTGCATTAGCTGAGACATGCCTGAACAGGCCCATGGCCAAGCTTGAGGCAGAGATTGAGCATCTTGGATGCCCTTGTTGGGAACTACGGTCTAGGGTTTAGGGTTTAGGGTTTGCATTGCCTGGCTCAGCATCTCAGGTCTCTCGGGGCGACTTTGGACCTGAGCTATGGTCGAGAGCAGTCGAAAGCTTAGCTTTCACGGTTGTTAGTTTACGTGTGATCGTGTCCAATTGGACCTGCCACTGAGTTCCGCCTTCAACATGACCATGTTCAAGGGAGACATTGCGCAGGTGGATTCGCTTCTGTTGCTTCGGCATGAGCATGGGGTCCAAGTCTAACTGTTTCCGCTGCAGGGCGTCGACATTCTGGCAGACATGGTCACTGCTCCCGTCAGTACCTCATGTTTCGCTTGAGTTGTCACCTGTTCTTCGCTTCGGGGTGGGCGAGGCCCTGGGCAACCTGGCGAAGGAGAAGCAGGGGATCCTGCGCAAGCTCGAGGACGCCGGCTTCTTTCCTTGGGGCCCTGTGCAGACCGGGCACGAAGAAACTTAGTTTTACAATCTTCCATCGGGGCGTCTGTGGTCCCCAGCCAAGAGCTCACCTAGTGCTGACCCTTCGAAACTTTGGTTCTTAGGGCTACAAAGGCAGGGTGTTGCTGAAGGCAGGAGGACAAGAAGAAGGAGAAGAACCAAGGGCATCATCTGAGATTCGCCAGCTGGAAGCGTGCATTTCAGTAGCAGGGGTGACAAGTAAAAAATCGGGCCTGGCTGCGAAATAGGCTGCAGAAGGACCCCCTCAAAGCATTGATGGTTGCATGTGTCCACCTCTCACAGTTATATATAGCTAAGGGGAGATGAGGAAGCCTTGCTGCAGAGCCGTGTTGGCTGAGCGCTAAAATAGCGATGTGGCCAGGAAGCAGAGCAGCCAACTCGCCAAGTTATTGATGACAGGCGCATTCATGCGACACTGCTTTCATCAGATTCATCAGCCGTGATCACAGCAGAAGATCAAGTCCAGCTCACTCTTTGATGAGGCTTCATGCGTGTGCCTTCCGCGACTACTCTCTGGGATTCTCCACGGTTGGGCCGTTTGAAGGCATTGAGACGCTGTCTCAGGCAGCTGCAGAGGGATGTATGGATGTGTGTGCCTGTCCATGAAGGGTGAAGTGGCATGTCAATGTGGACAGACCATATTCGACTGCAGAGGAGCAGCTGAAAAAGCACCATGAGACCAACTTCACAGCGGACAAAATGGTTCTTGCAGCTTCTGGTGCCTCAGATTTGCTTGGTTCGCTCCCTCCTTCATGTACAGTCTCTCGCTACTCTCTGCAATGTGTGAGATGCAGAAGGTTAATCAAGCTGACCGAGGCGCCGTGAAGCACGAGGAGCTTGTCAAGCTGGCCGAGAAAGCTCTCGGCGGTGTCAAGGCGCAGTGCCGCAACGCCAAACCCCAAAACCCAAAAAAACTCTAACAGCCCAGAAGCCCTAAAGCCGTCAACAGTGCGCTTGGACGGCTCAGCCGTTTCTGCGAGGCTGCCCCTGCCCGGGTGTACACCACCAAGCCTTACTTCTGTGGTGCACAGGACAGAGCTCTTGTGAAAGTTTGGGTTTCGGGCGAGGCTTTAGTTGGGTCTTAAAGGCTTGCTTTTGGGTTTCAGGCTTTGGTCGAGTTTTGAGGGTTTCGGACTTATGCAGGGTAGCGGGTCCTTGGCCCTGTTCAGCTCCTCTACCGCAACGATGAGATGGGACCCCTGGCCTACATCTCGACTGGTTGGGAGGCGGTTCCTTGGAAGAGCCACTCGGACCTGGATGGCTCGTAGTTCTGCACACTCTTTCTGAAGTGATGTTGACTCCAAGGTCCAGATGCCGTCACTTTCATGGTGATGCAAGTTCCAGTCTGAGTCTTCTCACACGCGGCATCCAGAATGTAGCTGTCCCTGTTTCGCAGCTGCTTATTCCTCAGGCACTAGCTTACACGGATTCATGGGGTGAAAAGGCCGATTTAATTGCGTGTTCAGCAGGCGATTATTGGCACCTATAAGAAGAACGCTGGGCTGGTTCCTGGCAGCATTTCCGGCTGCTCGGACAGTAAGTTGGCTGCTCTCTTGCCGTTTTGGCTGGCATTCTCTTAGAAGCTGCCTGCAAGCTTAGGAAACCGCGTCACGAATTCCGTGGCCAACAAGATGGGTGCCGACCTCGTGCGAAGTTTTAAGTTTTGCTTCTTCTTTTGCTAGCCTGCCGCAAATCACGGCACCACATGCCCACGAAGTTCGCGGACCCGAACAGCCCGAAACCACCGCAAGCCCCAAGCACGAACGCATTGTCGACACCGTATCGAAGTCACGGAGTACCAAGGCGTGGGTTGCGCCGAGGACGGCTGAGAGTAGCACTAGTGGGCAGACTTTTCAGAGACTTGCAACCAGGAGTATGAGGCCTTCATGCACTTCTACAAAGACACCGGCGTGCAATAAGCCTAGCATCTGCTTTCATCTACTTGAGCGGCGGCACGAGAGTCGGAGCTCAGGTTCGGCTGGTACATCGTCTGCGATGAGGTCGGCAGAAGCCATATTCAGATTGTCGGTGCAAGCTGCACCTTGTGTTAAGGTCGCTGTAGAGCATGCCATCGGCGAGCTGATGTTCGGCTTCAACTTGCTGTCCTTCTCCGTGACTGATGAGGAGGCGCGAAGGGGAAGTTGGTGGGCTGTTGCGAGAGTCGAAACAGGGCTGCCTCGCAGGTGGAACGAGCAAAGCGAGAACTCAAAGCCACCCTGGTCAACGGCTCTGGCAGCACTCGGGACAGCTGCAACCAGGTATCCGACGGATCAGGGAGCGAGAATAGACTTGCTTCTTCCCGGCGAGGGACTGCAGCACTGCTCTCCTCAGGTGGGCAAGGAAGTCTTGGCCTACGGTCGGGGTGTTCCCCCTGCAGAGATGATGTGCAGTCCGGCATGTAATTGACATCGGAGGGCTTCAAGGAGCTTCAGATTCGCTGACTGGCAGCTACATGAAAGACCCAGACCCAGTGAATGATCCCGAAACCCGACACCACATGCCCAGAGATTCTGTCATTCTGGCCCCAAACATTCTCTGATCGAAACGCCCGCCGTGGCACTGTGCAATGGGTCCGGTCAAGCCGCCTATCGAAGTGACTGTAAAGTCGCGAGATGTACAGCAAAATGGCAGCTTGGAGACCAGATTCCTGCGAATCGTGCACATTTCGGATACTCACAATGGCATTTATGGCGGACAGCTGCCGGATGGTGACGTCTTGATTCACAGCGGAGATTTCACGAATGCCGGAGACGAGGAGCCGCAGGTTCGTTTGCACAAAGGTTTCGTTGAGTTTGCCTCCATGCATGGTGCCAGTACCTGCCCTGCATAGGCTGGGGAGAGATAGCAGCCCACTGTGACATCATCCGATGTTAAATTGCAGAGAGTTCGTGTCAGGTCAAGCAAGCCATAACAGCATCTCATTTAGCATGCCAAGTTTCCAACGTGTCTCCAGCACGTGAGTGCAGGCCATTCGCGAGTTCCTTGAGTGGTTCCTCAGTGAACCCCATCGTTACAAGATCCTGGTCTGTGGGAATCACGAACTTCTGCTTGACCGGCGTGCAGACCTCGCGCAGTACCTTGCATGCGACACCCCAGAGGATGCGGTCCGGAACGGCTTTCGGCGCCCGGTGCTTCTGAACGATTCCGGGATCACAATCGAAGGAGTTAGTTTCTACGGCAGCTCGTGGAACCATTGCAGCATGGCGTGGTCCGCAAACGAGGCAGACCGGCAACTCTATTGGGCAAGGATACCTGCAACTGTCGACGTACTCATCACGCATCAGCCACCTTTGGGAATCCTCGATTTAGCATGGCTTTCCCGAGGCTCTGGGGAATATGCTTGTGGGATCTGTGGCCCAGCAACGAGGCACAAGGGAAACTATGCGCATTGGGGATGTGCATCGCTACTTCAGCATGTTCGAACCAGGCAAATCCCCTTGCATTGCTTCGGTCATGTTCATGATGAGCATGGCGTCAGTCTGCTGGAGGGCGAAACTGGAATCACGACCGCATTCAGCAATGCTGCTATGGACATCTTTCGCACAGCCAATGTCATCAATTTCGAGTACAGCACGGCAGGCACGCTCAGTGCTCCAGCACCGGCTACTCCTGCCGGAGCTGTCGGCCCGTTTTGGATCAGGACAGGGGACGGGCATGTGGTTGACATCGATGCTGACCCAGCTGCGAAGAACCAAAGGGTGTGGTTGTGGAAGAAGCTACGACCCGCTGCAAACCAACTTTGGTACGCGCTGCCATCTGCCGGAAGTCAAGTCATGCTGGCCAGTGCCCTCTCACACACGCTGGACGGGAGCGCTCCACGATGCCTCTATGCAGTTCGGCATCGAATTCGAGCCCTGACCCGCGGAGAGGCAGACAGAATTGATAAATGCTGTCCACTGCTTCTGCCCCTGGCAGTATTTCAGGCACTACAGCAGGGGCCTGTGAGCTGGACGGTAGGTGACATGCACGTCGCGCTGGACCCGCGCACATCAGAGCTGATCTTGCAAGAAGACGCAGAGCCTTTCCTCATGGAGCTTGAGCACTGCAGGTGTTGACCATCCTTTCAGACGGGAAGACTGACTGCAGCAGGTGTCATTCTTCGTGCGCGTGTGCATTGCCGAAAGCCAATGCGCGTGCTGAGAAAACAGCATACTGCCACTGAGCTTCTCACATTGTGATTGCTTTGTTCCGTCGGGTTTTACTTTGCCTTTAAGCAGCCGGTGCCAGGCTCCGAATCGATGCTGTCGATGCTGAGGAGGCTCGAGCTCTGTTATGAAAGGCTAGATTCGGCTAGAGGCCACAGCCTTCTTGAGCAGGTCAAGCGAGTCGCGTACAAGTACCTGAACGATCAGGAGGCATGACGAGACATGCCGTTGTGAGAGTCTGAAACCTTGCTTTTGACTCCCTTTGGCGCTGTCGCCACAAAGCGTTCTGGCGTCGCTTTGCCCGCGCAGATCTCCGTGACGGCCCTCGGCCCACTGCACGGGATGCCAGAGCTCTACATCATGCGCCAGGCTACCGGGCCCCTTGGCGATGTATCCAGTAGCCCCAACCACAAGCTCCAAACCGCAGGGCCTAAATGCAAATTTCCTGGAACCCTAAACCCTACCCAAATCGTCTGTGGCCGTATCGTAGTTGTTTTCGGACTGAATGACTTGGAGAGCTTGCCATTCCGACGTGCTTAACAACTCGAATCAACGAACAGCGCCATCCTTTTCCTCGGCCCGGGAACGAGTTTTGACCCCCTAGAGTCTCCGTTGTGGCCTTGGCACAGCGAAGCGATGCGAAGCGCTTGACCACACAAAGGAAACACGGGTTGACCAGCCAGCGGAAGCCGTTCACGTGTTTGCTCAATGAACGAAAAAGAAGGGTGAACGTTGAAAAAGACAACCAAACTAAGCATGTCTCCACCATGCCCTAGAGGAGAAAACGCAAGCATCTCCGCATAGTAAACAAGCAGGGGGGCGAATTTGCATGAAGCTAGCGAAATGGAACACGACCAACAGAACATGAGGCATGCACAGCATCCGTTCAGAAGCAGTGCAAGGGCGTCCAACACGAAGGACGTATGATAGAAACACAGATTTTGCTCGCAGCCGAACTGGCCTCACAACGGCAATTGCAGGTAAACTTGCAGCGGCGTTCGGAGGAAGACGTTACGGGATTCAATACAAGCGAAACTTTAGAATTCTGTGTAACATCAAGAACATGTTAGAAGTCTGTAGACTGAATGACTCAATCTCTCCACGGAGCAAAGGATGGTTCGTTATTAGACGACTGTTCCGGCCCTGCCCTGAGTGCACCCGTGCCAGCCGCCCAAGCCGGTACTCCGCCTGAGATTTCTCTTTGCCGAGGCCGAGTTTTTTCTAACCTGGCGGCTGCATGGCCTTCTGGGTCATGGTCTTGGACTGCTTGCAAGGACAGAGTCAGTCGCATGCACTTTCGTGCAGCCATACAAGCCAACTCGTCAGGTCCTGTGATATGCACCTGGCAGAGTCGCCCATGATTCGGTTCCGCGAAGGGAGCCGGATGGCCATGATGAGACTCAGACTTCAAGAGACGCACATCCTGACTTTTTGGTTCCTCTGTTGTAGTGGTAACGCGATGTCCAGGACTTGTGGCACGCAGGATGTTTTGCAACCTTTGATTTGAGATTGCAGAGCTTAGTATTAGTCGAACACAATGACAAGCAGACAGCATCTTTGAGTGCTGTTGGTTGAGTTTGTTGGTACTGGTGAAAGAACTGAGCCGCAAGCGAGAAAACATGCCAACGTTCACCTGTCGGTGCTTTGACTTCCCTGGCACGAGTCGGAGCAGAGCCACCCTTCGATGCTTCTCGGCTCTGCAGAGGGCTCCCCAACATGTGGTGGACCTTGGTAGAAACCCTCAGCTGTGTAGGTTTGCATCAGTCTCTACATTACCCTACTACAGCTTTAAAGGACCTTAGACGATCAGAGAAATGGCGGCATCCAGATTCCTGACAGTATTTGCAAGGTTCACCATGTTTGGGCCGTGGAGCGTGGCTGGTAGGGGACAGTCCAGGATTCGAGAGGCTCCTACTTGTTCCAAGCATGGTAGCATATGGGTGGTTGTCAATATTAGGGTCCCCTCTTGGGTCCTTATTGTAATACGGCACCTAATATTTAGGGTACCCAAAAAAGGTGCCATAATTTTGACAACTACCCATATGACCTAGCAGCCAACAGCCTTCGACAGCTGCGTAGCCTATGAAGCGGAACGCTCCATTGGCGGGCCATGGCGGCCTGGTGCTTATCAGCTCTCCTTAAGAGTTGGATGACCTGGCCTTTGTACTAATCCTTATAGACCCCTTTAAAAGGAACCCCTTTAATGTGATGGGAGGCATCTGCACATGGCCAAGTGGTTCAACTGCTACTTGCCGCGGCCAGTGGCGATGCACGGGCTCCTTCCTCGCTTCCTTGAGACTGGGTCCCTGAACGGTGGCCTCAGAGCAGAGAAGAGACCTGGACTCAGGTCCGGCAGCCAGCTCATGAACGACTTCAAGAGCTGGAGTCCTTTGCTGAGGGCATTGGTTGAGTGAGTATTTCCCTTGGTCTCGAAATCCACCGCTGTTGCCAGCGCTGGCTAAGGAATGGACTGGGGGCCGGATTTGTGCCGCTGCTCTTGGAGGCTTATGCGAGGATCTGAGGAAGTCAGTGCTGGGGCATCGGATCCGCTGTAATGAGCCCGCGTTCCCTGCATCTCTGAAAGCCGCTTTCGGAGCATGAGGCAGATGCTTCCGTGGAGGCGCAGGGAAGGTACCTGGCTATTCTCATGTGCAAGAATGTCCACGGCTTAGTCAGCACTGCACTTAACAATCTCTTTCAGCGCCACTTTACAGCGACGATGACGGCAGACCTGAACGCTGGTAAGTGCCAGATTATGTCAGCATCGTTGGTCATTGGCGAGGTTGTGGATCGTCAGTGGCAGAATCGTGGCCGATGTCTTACACAGCTTTGCGTCAGAGTGCTGTCGATGTTCCATTTCGGCTTGGTCTTATGATTTGCATCGGGCTGGCTATTTTGTGGCAGTTTGAACCCATCAGCAGCAAACACAGTGAGATGCGAAGGGTTCCACCGGTGTAGTGTATGTGTTGCGATCTTGCTGCCGCTGTGCTCATGCAGTTAGTACAGCTGCACCCCATTGTCGCCGTGCCAGATGGTCAGTCCCTTCTTCGCACCAGGACCATGTCGAATTTACTTTTTGGATCGTGCATGCGAAGTCATCTTAGGTGTGAAGTGGATATCCTTAGCACTGCCCGGGCTTGGGAAGAGACGCGATGTGGTGTCGGCCTTCTTCCACGTGGCTCTTTGGTGCCGCATGGTGCAGCATCTCGAAACTTCCATGAGCTACAAGAAAGCTTGCTCGTTCGTGTGGTGAGTTGAAATCTTCACCAAGCCGTATCATTTGCTTTGGGATTTTGGGGCTTAGGCTTATAGTTAAAGGGTTTTGTGTCTAAAGGGGCGTCATTGCAGACTTCAAAACTAAACCCTGTGCAAACCCTACCTACAGCTAGCTACTCGAAAGCCCTAACACCGCGAGCTGTTTCTTCGACTCGAACTCGGAGCCCAGGACGCTGCACTTCTGTGGCTTCTCGTCTTGGCCGTTGTCTCGGTCATTGTGATGCATTTGGCCTCCGCCGCCGCAACATGGCAAAAAGTGACCTGAGTGTAGTTACGGCCGTGACCTGATGGCTTAAAGTGCAAAAGATACCTGTTTTGTTTCGGAAGCTGAGGCGTCGGAGGATATCATCTACAGTGTTGCTGCCTTTCTCGCCGCTTGTTGTCATGAGCCTGGCACCGTGTTGTTGTGTCTCTTTTCCCTCTAGCAGAGCCTTGCAGGCTATTTCATCTTACGACCACTCCTGCCGCACGTGCACCGGATCAGGGCTACAGGAGCTGAACCTTCTTTTGACGAGCAATATCCTGCTTGCAGAGCTTATGCTCATCTGCACCGGGACCCGTCCATCAGTTCTGGCAGCGTGGGCAGCAGCCCTATCATGTACGCTGTTCTGGAGAAACGTGCAACTGGAGTCGGCAATGCTCGTGTGGTGCGGCCTTGGTACTTCAGCTGGATTGTTTTGGTCACAGCAATGTCACCGCATCCACTTAGAGATATGAAAGACGGGTGCAGCCCGAGGCATGTATATCCTCTCTGGCAACAACTCCAGCCAGATCAAGGTTGCCGAGGAATCGCCGCATCTGCTGCTCAACCGGTGCTGCTCGGCACTTCAGGGAGGTAAGCGTCAGGTGATCATCTGTGGGAACTTGACCCCATCCCTCTGCCAAACCCAAAGCCCAGGGCTCAACCCTACGCATCCCCAAAGCATCAACAGACCACCCCAAGTTCTATACGGCCAGAAAATATGTGAACAAATCAATCGAACACAGACTGCATATATAGATAAAGAAACGTAGATAAATAGATGTGTAGATAAACGATGGTATGTATGTATGTATGTATGTATATACATACACGCACATATGACACCCTATGCATTCCTAGGCCTGAGCCTGGTTCTGCGAAGAATCCGTGTTCCGCTGCAGCTGGCCCAGTCGGAGCTCGAAGGTCGGCCCGGGAAGCCTGAAAGATCGGGGGGTGGGGGGGGGGGCGGCGTCTCCCTTCTAAGACCCGAGGGCCCTAGGGTTCAGGTTTAGGGTCGGGAGCTTCGGGCTCGGGTTTTAGTGGTCAGGGTTTGGGGTTTTGAGGGCCTTGAAGGGCATCTCAGGCGGTGGAAATGCGACCGATCGCATGAGGGTTCGGCTACAGCAGATCTGGGATCTCCTCTCGGGCAGCTCGGCCCAGGAAAGATCATCAAGTTGTCCTAGGTAGCAGCAGGCATCTGCATATTCGGCTTGTAGAGATCATGTTGGCCTGAGCCGGGCATTGTCTTTCCTTCTGGCTGAGGCATCGACAACATGCTCTCCAAGGAGTTGGAAGCCGCTGTTGCAAAGGATTTGGGCCTGAAATCCGATGCCCAAGCGAGCCCTGTGGACCATGCCGACAAGGCCGCCTGTGCTCGTGCATGAGAGCTTGATGCTAGGGCTTGCTTGGGGGTTCCGAGGCATTACGAGTGTCGTCAGAGGACCACGACATGGAAGCTTGGTTCAAAGAAGTCAGACAGGAAAGAAGAGACTGCCCCCCCATACAGGTTTGTCTTTGCGTGGGTTTTTAAAGCCCCGCATCTGCATACCTCAACTGACCTTGCGAATGAGCTCCCATTCCAGCGAGGAGGCCCTTGCTGGGCTAAAAGGGATTAGCTTGGGGTTTGGGAGCTGGGGAGTTTCACACCGGCCCCGCACGTAGGGGGAAGGGGGTTGCCGGCGCCCAAGCAAGCTTAGAGCAAGAACACCAAAGATTCAATCCGGGTTTGGAGTATCAGGGTAGTGGCCGACGGCGGCAAGAAAAGTGGTTGTTGTGAGTAGAGGCTGTCCCTGTTAAGCTAGGGTCCATGGACGTTTTCAAGCTAGGGTCTAAAGTCGTGTCACTGAATACAGGCTGTCCTTGTCGTGGTAAGCATGAATCTTGACAAGGTTGATACAAGCGTTCCAGGCCGTGGTAACAACGTTTCCTCTCGTGGGCATAGTTGTTGATGCTCTTGATTGTGCCACTGAAGATCGCGCCGCATTTTCGAGTGCAAGTACCGCGACTTCATTCCGGGGGGCATTGTCTGGAAAACGGAGGTGGGAAGAGATTCCCCTAGACTCATTGTGAACATATAAAAACCCTACCCAGCCCCAGTCACCCGCGACCTTGAGCCCGGCCCCGCCCAGCCAGTGCCCTCCCGCCCCTCTCGAGCCCCCCCGAACCCAGGAGCCAAACTTTCCTTGCGGAAACTTCGACTGCGCATCATGAGAGGAGAGTGCTTCTCTCTGTGCCGCTCAGGACGTGACTGTACCGGGCCACGATCATCGTGAAGGCGCCTCCCCAGAAACCATTGAAATTCGGCATCCGCAACCCTGAAGCCCTAAAACGCCATAAAAGACCCAAACGTGAAAGTGCTGTTGGAGTTTTTCGTTGTCTTTACTTACCTGTTTCCCATCATTTCCTTTATAATCACGGTTTCGCAAACTTCTGCTGCGCAGGCTCCCCCGAATCCTCGACGACTGTGGGGTCGGGGACTTCCACCTGGGAGCCCGGCCGTTGGGAGTCCCTCCCGGAGCCTTAGGGAAAAACTTAAGAAAGATCTTGTTGACTTGGGGTTTTGTTTGGGGTTTGCCTCTGGGCTTCTTGGGCTGGGTTTCAGGGTATAGGCTTTGGGGTTTAGATCAGTGTTTTCGGGATCTAAAGATATCACTAGGGCACCCATGGCTGCCTCAAGGAGGAGCTCTCGCTGAAGCTGACGGTGGACTTGGAAGAAGATGGCATGCCCGTGACCGAAGCAGACTCGCCGCATTTGGAGGGATCGGATTATGCGAGGCTGTGTATTCGGGTCGCGTGGTGCCTGGAACTCCTACTCCTAGATGTTACTTTATGGGCTTATGGCCTGCAGTGCATATCCCTATGATCCCTTCCCTTTCTTGGCATTCCCGGGCGTCTTGCAAGTAATTCGTTTACAAGGGAAGTTGGTCGTCGAGTCGCCTTGGTTGCCTTCAAGGTGAAGCTCTGCATGGACGGACAAACCCCCCTGGACAGCTTCCTCCCGTCGGAGAGTGCGACTTGGCGGCTCTACTGGCAGATGCTGTAGGGCTCGCCATACCGGTTCTGAAGCTGTGCTGAGGACTGGGAAGAGTTTCGCAACTGGTTCGAGCCCGAAGTCAACCGCGCCATCCACCTGGACAGCACTCAATCAGCCTAGCCTTAAGCATTACCGCATCGCTAAGCGTAGCTGAGCAGTTTTGGCAGAGGACAGCTACACCCCGGACAGCACTGCCATCCCCCTCGTCTTACCTTTTTTGGGAGATTGGCATCGTCTCAATGCCGGTGCCAGCTGCTTTCAGGGGCATGTCACGGGAAGCCCTGAGCCCTCAGCCTGAACTTCCATGTGTCGAAATCCCTGCAAGGCAAGCTGCAGATTGCTTGCATTCCAGAGGCGGATCAGCATGCCTCGAGGCCCTCTGACGGTTTGGGAAGGAGCTTTGACACACCCTGAAGCCCCTCAAACCCGCGACCCGAAACCGCAGTCAGCTTTCGGATGTGCCAGGTTCATCCTCGAGGCCTCGCAGCTCACGACCTACAACACGCACCGTCCCAGGAGCACTTCATGAGACGGCTCGCGAGGTGAGGTGGCTTTGAGGTGAAACGCTTGTGCCAAGTCCTGCCGGGCACGAAACTGCCGAAGTATGGCCGTGTGACGGTTCGACTTGACCAAGGCATCTTAAAGTCCAGTCCCTGTACCTTGCTGGGCCGTCCAGTGTTTCAATGCCTTTGTGGAGAAGCTCCGAGTGGATTCGTGTAATTCAGTTAATGGTTTTGCATGGCACAGCAGCGGATCTACGGCAAAGGGGCCATGCAGAAACCACGTCAAAGCCGCATAAGGGCTTCGCGAAACTTTGAGCAGAATATAGCGTGTCTTGCTTGGTTATGTCCTGCTAGCTGTCGATGACCATTGATCTGGATCCCGGCAGTACATCTCGTCTGAAGGATCGCTGTCCGAAGCAGCAACACACTTAAAGCTGGAGGTTTCGGGTAGCGCTTCCTGCGACGTAGATCCGCACAGCAATCTGGGTAAACAGACTGAGCTCAATTTATTCCCGAGGGGATGATCATTCGTCCCGCGGGTCCACTATCCCGAGGAGGTTCATTCTTCTCATGGGTGGGCTGTGTTACCATGCGTGGGTCTTTCATGGAAGACCCTTAGACCTGCTATGTGTTGGGCGCAGGTTGCACGAGCACGGGGCGCATGTTCCCATAACTCAAAGGAGCAGTCACAGCGACAGGGACCACAAGTTTCGGGACGTAGAGCCTGCATGATCAGGATCCTAACCTTTCCGGGATCGATAAGCATCCTTGACTTTTGTTGGTCCATGAATGAGTGGCTGGCGATTTATGTCTCCGTCGATTTCCTGAAAATATTTAACTCAGAGCACACATCCCCGGCTGCCGTTGCGAATTCTGAGAGGTTGTCTGGGTGCTGATGTGAACAGATCACCGCGGTGCACAGATCTGCGGTGTCATGGGTCCATTTTTGCTTGACGCGTCTCGATGTTTGATCAGAGCTTGGAAAGAGCGAGGAACTGGCTCTGCTTGTTTAAGTAGGGGCTCTGATGACGCTGTCTGCGAAGCTCCTTTTTACCTAGGCTCAAGCAAGGTCCTCTCGGCAGAGGAGAAGAATGCCGAGCCCCCGCTTGATGCCACACGTCTTCGTTTGCCTACCTGGAAAGTCTGGCCAGGCCATTAAGGAGCACTTGCTGCGTCTTGTGAAGGCCTGATGCTTAGATATTCTCATGCCAGCCACGTCCAGCTTGCAGCCTGGCCGCCCCACGAGGCTGCGACTGACGGAGGGCTGCCTCACATTCAAGAGTTGACGATGGCAGCCCAGCAACAAATGGGCATATGCGGCATGCGTGACACATCGTGACACCCTTCGTGGAAGGATGGTCTAGAAGCTTCACACGCAGATGCATAACACTAAGGTCCTGCGCCGAGTATGCAGGTTTGAGTTTCCCATGAACTGGGCTTCGGCCTCGGCGTGGATTCAGCGACGATTTCTGCGGGCACATCGCGATCCCTCGAGGATGGCTTGGCTCATCTTCTGCTAGCTGAGCTGCAGGTGGGGGGTCCCAGTCCGACCCTCCAGCGGCTTAAGACATCCTTTAGGTTTCTTTGCTTTGTTGTAAACTGTGAGGCTGACAATTCGAGGGTTGCTTGCATGGGCATTTTAACGCTTGTTGTTGTTAACGATACCACGTGGGCGATGTGCTATCTGCTATTGTTCGAGGGACGTGGGATTCGTGCTGCCCTGGTGCCACAGGGCCTGCGAGAGAGAGGCTTCAGCGAGGCAGCCGGGCGCTCGGCTGCGTGTTGCGCTGAGCTCTTTTGGCTCTCCTTGTGCCTCGTCGTTTCGACGAAAAGGCTCTGGCCGTCGTGCTGGTGCTGCATCAGGCACCATCGCGTAGTTGCTGTAGGGTCTGTCGTGTGGGCCACAAGACGAGTTTTCGAGTGTCTCGGAGAACACTTCGAGTTTGCAGGTGCTCAAAGAGCAGAGCTCCAAAAGGCGGGAACTCGCTATTGAAGAGTTGCGATTGCTAGGCAGCGGCAGATCTGACAGATGGAGCTTTCGGCCAGGTAGTCTGTAGATAGACTGACTGACAGTAATCGGGGTCACGACACCGCACTCCAAGGAAGGACAAGAGAAGTCTTGAACTTCTTGATTGGCGTGTCTTGCTTCAGCGATAGGATCTGCCAACATCTGTTTATCGAAAGCTGTAGGTAAGCCAGAGAGTCTGGCTCAGTGTCAAGTTGGATTCAGTTCGAGATGGTTCGGGGTTGCGGAGCTGCTGATTGAGCCGAGAGGCTGCTGTCGTCCAGACGAGAGTTCCACCAGCTGGGCGGCCTTCTGGTGGAACCGCTCGGTGCCGCCCGGGGCTCGTTTGCATTCTTCACATTCTCCAAGGAACTGGCTTCAGCGTGAAGGATTTAGGGTTGGGATGGGAAGCTCCAGGTCTGGGCGCTGAAGATGGAACACATGCGACACCTGAAGAACCAGGGGCAGCGACCTCGGGCCCACAGTGAGCACAGGAAGCCCAACGGCCCTGGATCCAGAACCCAAAACCCAAAAACCCGAAATCCAAAACCTCAAACCCGAAACCTTGCAAGCTGCTTTGCAGGTCCGATCTGGTGGACGACCGGCTCTGGCGGCTGAGTCGACACTTGGATGGCTCCTTCCTTCTGCTGCTTGCCGGTCCCTTAGATCTGGCACTTGGCCGGTGCATGAAAGGCACATTTCAATCGAAAGCCCCGAATGCTGAAAGCTGCTGGAACGCCCTAAAGTCCTTAAAGCCTTAAACGTATCTCTGGGAAGCATCAGGTCCAAGGCTTCGCGCACTTGCATGAGAACGCTTCCGGCCAGTCTCTCAGAAGTTGCCCCCGAGATCTCCACACTGCTATGAGGGGCCATCCGCCCAGGCCCTCAGATGGTTCAGATGGTCCAAGCCTTAGGCTCTTTGACAGCAGTACCTCAGGGGTCAGCGTGGGATGACCTGGTGTGGAAGACAAGTCGATGCTCCTTCCTTTCCCTTTCTATGCTAGGTGAAGGAGCACGTGGAATTTCTCCTTGCCGAAAGCTGAGTTTGGTGTGATTCGTTGCCCATTTTGGCGGCTTGCATTCTGGAATAAGAGAGGCAGTAGCCGAGAGCCCAGCCCATCCCAGCGCCTGTCTCCAGCCCGGAGAGTCACTTCCCCAGTTAGGTGCTTCTGCAATGCCACTCGCAGCAGCTCATCCATTGTCCCAAGCTCGGACCGATCCACTGCCCATGATGCAGTTTGCGGGACTCGGGTAAAGTTCGACGCGCATCCGCGGCAAAAGCCATCTGGGCTCTTCTTGCTCATCGTCACGTCATCGTCGTCATCGTTCTGACTTTCTATTCACTGTTACCGTCATGGCTTGCAGATGCTGTGCACTTAGCTGGATGACCTCGTTTTCGTGAGCTCCAGCGGATGGTGTCGGGCCTGGCTCTGTGCTGCGCTCTCTGGCTACCCGCGCTGAGACCTCGGGGGATCTCAGGGGCCTCAACAGTAACAGCAGCTCCGAACTCGTGGGTGATCCGAGGCGAGGAGTGCCTGCCGACCTGCTCGTGGCGGTGAGGGAGGGCGATGTGGCCGGAATGCGCCGCCTGCTCAGTTTCAAGGTGTTTTTTAGAGCACGGACGAGCCCTGTTGTTTGTATTTGCTGCCTTGCAGGACAGCTTCTTGACTGGCGTGGTGACTTGTCACAGAGGGACCTGCTGAGGCAGAATGCCGGTGCAGCTCATAACACAACAATGCAACATATCTTGTATAGAGGATAGGGCAGTATTATCTATTCTTGAGTGCAGCCTTTCTGTTTTCGCCAGGCGCTCGCCCCTGCACTTGGCAGCTTCAGCGGGACAGGCGCGCCCGGCCGGGCACCCTAAGACCCTGAAGCCCTAAACCCGCAAAAACCCTTTAAAGGAACGGACCCCGCACCTGAATCCCACAGCCCGATAGCCGTATACCCAAGCTGAAGCTTTGCTTGCCAGGAGACCTTGGCCCGGCTGTTACTCGCCTTCGATGCAGATCCGGATTCCCAGGATGCCCAGAGCCGGACCCCGCTTCACGCTGCCATCCTGGCAGGCGCCGTCCGCTCGAAGCTTTGGGGCTTGGGCTTATATGGGCTTCATGGTTTTCGGGGATGTTGTAGGGTTTCCGCCAGGCCACCTGTCGCTCGTCAATGCTCTTCTGCAGAGTGGCGCGCATCCTTCTTTGGAAGATGAGGATGGCAGCAGGCCGCAGTTGAGAGCACTCGACAGCAGGGGCCCAATCTTCCTGGAATTGGAGTGTCTCTTACATTCCAGGGCTGTGCCTAAACTCTTTGGAGCGACTCCCGTTGAAGGTAAGGCACAAGCTAGACGAAGCTGACTTTGTGACAAGAAAACTTGAACCATCCTTGGCCTGTAACAATACAGACCTCCGATCTTCAGCAAATCCGTTCCTCATCGGACATCGTTGCAAATCACTGCTTCCGAGACATTGCTGCGCATTTCATCGCATGGAGTCACCCTTGCGGTCTCTTTACGATGAGACGAAGACTGTCGGAACCGATCAGCTTTGATCCGTGCCAGCAGGTCGCTTCATCTTGCCACAAGAGACCGACGAAACGCTGTGCCTTTGCCGAGCGGTGATGTGGAGCTCCAGAAGTGGTGTCCTACTCTTCGTAGGGCCATCGTTGACGCTTTCGGCCCAGGTTGCCTTGACAAGATGCCTGATTTCGGCACGCGCTGATGTGAGCGATGTCAACAAGCACGGAGAGATGCCGCTGTCGGCTGCCGCCGCCGTAGGCAATCTTGAGCTTCTCAAGCTACTTGGGATGCAGTCGTCTTTTCAACTTGAGCTTTTGCAGCCGAGTGTCTCTCGACCTCATTCACGAGTTGTTTTTAGTTGAGGCTCCTTGTGGCCAGCCGAGCAAGTCTGCAGGTGCCAAGCAGGCGCTTCGTCGGTCCATGCGTCATAGCAAGCGACTTTGTCAGCCTCTTACGCCCTACACAGCTGTCCTAAACGTCCTCAAGTTTTCGTGAGGGATGCGGACCCGCTGGCAGCAGCCGCGGCTCGCGGTCATGCGGCTGCAGTCGGGGTCCTCCTGGACCTTGGCCGGGCGGTGAACACCCTGCAGCCTGCTTTGCTGGTGGCTGCGCGGATCGGGCGCCCTGGAAGCAGACGTTGTCTCTCCTCTTCGCTGCAAGACTTGCTGCTGTGCCTTTGGAGCAGTGTCTTAGGCATGCGGCCGTGGTGGAGCTACTGCTGGCCCGCCGAGCAGATCCTACGGCTGCCCGTCCCGGCTTAGATACGATCAGAGACAAAGGCGGCCTAGCAGCCTACAGTAGCAATGGTGTGCTGCTCCTTCTGAGGTACCCGATTCTGAAGGTTTCAAGCCAGTGGACTGGGCAGATGCGGCTGGCCATGCCTCTGTACTCGGGCTCCTGGGCGCAAGGACTCCCAGACCACAAAACCCTGCTCCCTGTTAGAAGTACAGGGGGATGAGGAAGCGTGCAAGGAGGCAAAAGGCAGGCCGATATTAATGGGTTTGCACCATGGTTGCTTTATTTTGTAACCCTGCTTTTGAAGTGCTTTTTCATGCTCTCAGACAGTCCTACGAGACATTTTGTTCATTGTCTGCGGTTGAGCCGGTCAACGACGCTCGCCTAGCAAGATGAACTCAAACTGCATTTGATGGAAAGTGGCGGTGGCGCAGAAATCTAGAAACATAGTATGTGCTCATTAGACAGGGCTGGGGCTGGGATGTAACCAGCAATCGGAGATTTTGTCCCATCCCCACAGCAAAATCAAAGATGGCATGCCTGAGAATGCACGGCAAACGAAGGATTGCTTTGTACTCCGAAATCGGTGATCAAAGCACCAGACAACGTACGATCCACACATCGGACCCAAGACGTGCAGGATGTTCCTTATCGGCATCAGATGAGGCATGATTCCTAAGCTGTTACGATGCCCAGTATGTCTAACACCTTCATCGAGGTGATATCGTGACATCAAGCTCAACCAGGCCATAGGACCTCCACACGCAAATCTAAAGGACTCTAGAATCACTCACTTAATCAGGAATTGCCAAGTCAGGATAGCGGAGTCAGCGTCATCAGATCGAAGGCCTGACGAGCCTCTGTTCTGCTTGACGGCGCAGCTGGAAAGCCAACGTCTTCATGAAGCCAGCCGCAAACTCCTTTACCGTGACGTATGCGAACGTGTCCTCCAAACCTTGTGGTGATCCAAACGCCCTCGCCTGACGAACCGCTGCTCTGCTTGATGCCGTGCAGCTGAACTGCCGGAGTCTTCTTGAAGCCAGCCGCCATTGTGAAGCGTGCGAGCGTCCACACCTATGTTCAACTGCGGCTCCTTTATGGTGAATGGTGCGAGCGTGTCCTCCCAGCCCGTACTCAAGACGGCCACCCTGCACAGCATGTCCTTCGAGCCCATAAATGCCATCACAACGGGTGAAGGGCCTGCCACGTTGCCGCTTGGTGATCCAGATGCCCTCGCATGACCTGTTCTACTTGATGCCGCGCAGCTGAAAAGACGGTCTTCTTGAAGCCAGCCGCAAACTCATCTGCCGTGCAGTCTGCGAGCATGTCCTCCGAACGAATGCTCAACAAAGTCACCTTACACAGTGTGTCTTTTGCGTCCATGATCGCCATCATGTCGGGTGAGGGCAAAACCTGAATGCCCAGCGTTTGCATGGCACACTTGCCGCTATGCACTGCTTGCCCGTAGCTGGCTGACGCATGGCGGGTGCTGTGGCCTGCAACATTCCTGCCCTGTGCAGGCGATTTGGGCTTCAGTTTCGAGTGCAGAACGGTATCTATCGTAAAGATGGGTTTTTGGACAGATTTGCTGCGTCCGAAAGGGCCTTGAGAAGCAGCCCTTCTCGTTTGCCCGAGTCGCTAAGTTATGGCTTTTGCATCGATTTGATGCAACCCTACACCACGAAACGGGTCGGGGTCAGCGATTGGCCAAGCTTTGGCTGGGCTTTTGAACGCCTTGACCAGCAGCCTACACAACCGTGCCAGCTGTAACTCTAGCCCGGCCTTTTTCGATGGCTGAGACTTTGCTTGGAGAAATCAGAGTTTCACAGATTCAGGCCTGATGAGGTGGGGGAAGTCCAGGCACGAATTGCACAGCTACAATAGAGCACCGTGCCATCAAGCTTGACCGCTGACTTAACCCTAAGCCCCCATATACCCGCCATAACCGGCTTGGGAGTTGCAGAAGATGATGGACCCTTCTGATCGAATTTGGCAGCCCTCCGATCTTTGCAAGGAAGAGTAAACGAGTTCCATGCCATGCTTGGCCCTAGAGGCCACGCGCGCCAGACTTTCAGAATCCTCTGCCCATGACCAGGACCCCAGGCCCAGGGCACACAGAGTCGGAGGGACCTGGCAGGCTCGGCACGCGTCGACGGATGCCTGCGGCCACTGTTTGGTTTCCTTGATCTTATCTTTGCGAGGCCTCCTCGCCCAAGTCGAGCACTCTACGAGAACAACTTCAGCGAGAAGTCCCGCGGCAAAAGTAGCGCCACGCCGTGACTCGCGTTTGCATGAGTGTTCTGTCCTCCCACCTCGAGTCTGCGCATAAGGTCTGCAACCGGCTCTCATCACTCCTCCTATCGGACGCCCATCTTCACAAGATCGACCCGCTCGGGCGGTTGAGCTTGAACGTCTCGGACCGTGACGTGCGAGAAGCAGCTTTTCCCTCTACGGACTTCACAATGCGGCCAGCCTACCTGAAGTTCAAGAACTTGAATCGTGGCTTGAGCTATTGCCAGTATGTTGTCCTCACACAGGATGGTGAGCTGGTCGACTGCCAGGACGTCCCTGCAGATGTGGTGACTGGAGCAGAAGGAGAAGTACAGGCCGCAGGTGCTCGCAGAGTGCGTGTGCACCTCAGGCACGGAATCCTCGATGATTGCGAATACCGGCGTAGCCTCGACCATCTTCGTGAGGGCAGCGTTGGGGACGCTCCTTGCGCCTCCCCCAGATGGTGTGGATGCCGCGGCGAAGAAGCTTGCAGACGCCAGCTACCCCATGGTGAAGGCGGTTGACTGGGGGCCACCGACGTGCTGGACAATTACATGGCGAAGGTGCCCACCACGAAGGAGTTCAACAAAGCAATCCAGGACCTGCGCGTGTCTCTGGACCCCAAGGTTGTCATGGATGCTGTTGTGGCCCACAAGAAGGCAGCGGAGGGCCCCGACTTTGTCACGCCGCTGAAGAATCACGAGGAAGTGACCTTGGGGCTGGCCAAGATGTTAGTAGCTCTGACTTGGGAAGCTTGTGTGAAGGGATGTTGAGCTTCCGGTGCTCATGAACTGCAGTCCAAAAGTTGCAGCTTCATCTAGACCTCTTCTTCGTTGTTGGCCTTGCCGATGCGGCTGAGTTTTGCTGCGGTCTTCGACGTCACGCCGAGCGTGAAGGATCTGAATGCGGCCTGGTATGCACAGGTGCTGCAGTCAGTCTGACGCAGACGCCACTTTTAGCTTTCGATTCAAGGAGCTGGCGGAGGCAGCAAGAGCTGGCAGATGCCAGCTACCTGATGATCATGAGCTTGGACTGGGCTGGCAGATGCGTGTTGGACAAGTGCCCCAGACTCCAGGCATCAACGAGTCCATCTCCGCCTTCCTGGATGCCCGCCCCACGATGGACTGCAAGCTGATTCAGGGCCTGGATACGCTCAAGGAGGTGGACGGCAAGCTGGTGACGTCCCTCAACAGCCACGAGGAGGTCGCTGTCTCGATTGCGAGGCTCATCGCTTCAGCCCCGCGTGCCGTGATCAAGAAGGTGTTTGACAACGTCACACCATTCAGGGCTTGAATGGGGACCATGCCAATGACCGATGCCATCAAGTCCTACCAGGCCTTCCTCGAGACAGCCGCAGCAGTTGCGGTGGCCCAGCGCGAGGCCAGCTAGCCGACGAGAGAAGGATGCCTGTTTGAATGTATAGTCCTGACAGTAGGCTTGCACTGCCGAAATATCATTGTGACAGCTTTTAGCTTCTGTTCTGTTGACTATCTTAACGTAGGGTTGTAGAAGCGCTTCGGTCCAGTGAACGTTTCGGGGCTTTCTGGGAGGCAATGACCGCCGCCATTACCGCATGCCTCACGCCACTGCGGCCGGTTGGGGCAACTTGAGAGGCGGCGCAACCCAGATGTTTTCTGACGTCTGTACTTCTCAATCCCATGGTGGTCGCCGGGTTGGAGCCGAATGTCGCTTGGCATGTCTCCATGGTGGTGCCAGCGGTCATGTTCGTGGCTTGTGCCATTTGCATAGAACTCATGTGCTGGGATATGCCCGGGGCAGACAACTACGAAGAGCGGGCTGGGCCAGAGCCCACTATGGGGTCATCCAAAGAGGATGGTGAGCTGATCGACTGCAAAGACACGGCTGCAAAGACGGCAGTCGCCAGGAATGTCATTGAGAAATGCATTGCGACTGGAAGTCGCTGCGTGTACACGCACCACTTTGTCGAACAGAAGTTCAGGGACTTCATTGTCCAGTTCGAAGCCAAGGTTCCGCACTGCTGACGACCGGTGCACAAGCCGGAAACATGGAGCCCTCTCAAGTGGTTGTAATTGACTCTCAGCGGCTGGCTTCTGTGCTGCGTGCCTTATGCCATATTTGATGAAGCGCACTTTATAGCAGCAGCTGAAACATGTTTCATTGCAAGTGCTCATTGCCACGAGACATGTGGTGGTTTCGCTTCCGTCCCGCGGAACGTGCAGGTCCGTTCTTCTTGAAGAACCTGAAGTCGGTCTTGAAGTGGTGGGCACTCCTTTTTCATGTCAGCGCCCTACGCAATCTGACTTGCCTATGATGTCAGCCCAAGTTCAGACCTTCCCAGGAGGATGTTGAGTTCTGCGTCCTTGCAGGCCCATCCGCTTGCTTTTGCCCGAGCCAACGTGTGCCGACCCCGGTGCAAACCTTGTAGTTGTGTGAGATTCGGATGGAGCTCTGGCTGATCGTGTCAGGAGCACGGTGCTACACACCAGTGTCGAGGCGGCAGCGGCCGTTGCAAGATCCGAGTGCATTCCTGTAGGTGGTGGGGAGGTGCATCGTGCTGTAATTAACTTTCTTACTGAGAGGGTCCCATCTTCTTGTCCGCAATGCCGACCTTCTTCGACATGCTATATTATATGCGACGCATCGGTTTCATGTTTTTACAATTCGGCCAGAGCTGCATGTCTGTGTTGCAAATCGTCTCGACAATTGACCAGGTCTTGCGGACTTTGACCGGGCTACATGTACCTTTGGAGTCGTCATCTCGGGAAGTGCCGAGCACCTGCAGCATTCGCAATCATGCGGATATTAAACTTTTTGCGGTAGCCGGAGCACGCTGCAGGTCCCGGTAGCTTGACTTTCAGTGTGCGAAGGTTGAGACCCTGGTTGGAGGGCTTGCTCAGGAGCTCGTCGCTACCTCAAATCATGATTCGCGAGTGCCTATCGGACACAAACTCTTTCAGTATGAAGGAGGCTAGACACTTCAGGAGACGCCAAGTTGTTTCTTCAAAGTCGCGCATAAAGGGTACGGCTTCTCCGGTGCAAGATCTATCAATGTATGCTGGAACGCAGCGGGTGACGTTCAATGCAGTCCTCGTTTGCAGATTGTCGGTCAGTCTGGACTTTGAGGCTTTTGATGCTGGCGCATGGCTTCAACACGGCGGGGTCTGCTGGTTCCGCTGCGGCGCGCGAAGCGGGGATGCAACAAACGGCTCTTGCTGCAGCAGGTTTCCATCCGCCAGGGTCCACAGCCTAAGCAGCAGGGGGTCGCCCAGGAGGCAGCAAAAGTTGTACCACGAGATGACGGGGGCCTTGTGTTGGTCTTTGCATTTTACGAGCATCCGGCCGAGAGTCTGGAAGGCCGCTGCCGCATGTCACAGCCAGTTCGCGATGGGCTTAGCAGCTCTTTGAACAAGTTTTGGTGTGGCTAAGCTAATCATCTAATCTTGAAGCCTCACTCCGGCCTGGGCCGCCAAGGGCGACTTCGTTCGTAGCCACGGACTGGGGGACCTCTGTGAGTGCCGCGGCCAAACCAGCTTCCTGCTGTGGTCACAACATCTGGAGCTCCAAGCAGGGACCCTGTCAAACGAAAGTATGGTCTCTTCAGGCTTGCATGTCGAGCTGCGCTGCGCTTGACGGAGGAGGAGGCAGTGACACTGCATGTGCTGGAGGCTGCTTCAAAACAAAGAGGAGTTGACAGCATTTGTATCTCATGTCAGGGTTTTGCGGTATTTCCCTGGCTTTCGCTGTGAAGCAAGCTATTCAAGCAGAAGACGCTTCTTGCTTCCGTCACCATGGAGATGCTGCTGTCTTTCGCAGTCAGAAGCAGGTGCAAGCATGGTTGGAGGATCCCGAAGATCAGCTTCTGGGTCGGCGTGGCATGTCTTCAGCCTTTGGTCCCTCGTCCCACTCTGTGAGCTTTCAGCCTTTGCCAGGACCCCAGTGCCAGACGGAGCTGCACCAAGCAGGTGGTTTACTGAGCGCTTGCTTAGGGCCTAATTACCATCGGATGGTGAGGGGAAGCTGCGCCTGCCTGCGTTGCACAGGCGAGTCGTGCCCTTGCCTCAGCCGGTTGGAGCTAGCACCAGTGAAAGAATCCCTCGAAGAAGATCTGTCTTTGCAGCAGACGCGCTACCCTGCAGAGCAGTGATATACGAACCTGAGTACGAAGCCTTAGTCTTAGTGGCCCAGTTTCCGCAGCGCCAAATGGTACGATTCGAGGGAAGAAGCCTTACGAAGAACCGGAGGCTTGCAATGAGGAGTCTGCATCAGTGTCAAAGGGCATGACTGCGGCTGAGGCATCCGTGCGCTGGGGCAGCCTCCCCTGCAGCAGCCTCTCATAGAGCAACCCGGCAATCTCAAGTCTTCTGAGTCAAGCAACTTCTTGTAGTAGCTCGTAGATTAGGGTTTGCTGGAAAGCTGTGAGTCGCATGTGTGGAATGGACTCCCCAGGCACATCGCCAAGCGAATGCAGGAGCTCCGAAGCTTCGACTGCAGCGCAGTGCCTTGCGTTGCACCCAAGGCACAGCTTCTGTGTGACTTTCCGACAAAAGCTGAAGGAGGAGATCGCTCAGCCGCCTTCGCTGAACGATGCCTTCGACGTCATCGCAAGAAAGGACTGTGTTTGCCCCTTCTCGTACAGTCTCTCACATGTTGGGTTTGGAGCCTTTCAGGGCTACGCTCCCTTTCGTGCAATGTGGCTGAGGTTGCTTTCTTTTCTACGCTTTTTGCGTTTGCCTTGTCGTACTCTCTAGGCCAGGCTCGCGAAAATCTGCTTGGGCGGGGGGCACGGAGTGCTTCTCCTGGTGGTGACGAGACAATGCCACCCTGCTAAAGCTTCGAATTGGAAACGGCCCAAACAAGCTCAAACCTGTAAAGACCAGGCATGCAAAGAACATTGTCAAGTTAAGAAGTTGGCCGTAAGCCCAAAAGTTTTGCTTCGTGACTATCCGGTGCCGCTTCTGCGGCCTCTCGCGCCTTGTCTTACGGTTCTTGCACTTGTCTATCCATTGTCTGCGAAGGATATGTTCCTGTCCTTGCTGGCCTTCTGCCAGTCGCAGCTGAAGCCCCACCTGCAGTCGGTTGCCCGGCGACGCTTGAAAGCTAGTTGGGGGCCTCCTCGGCTTTCTGCAGGTTTTCGGTGATGCTGGGATTCTTCGGCCCAATCGCCAACCTGGTGCCGCACCTGGGGCCCCAGGCTAGACTCCTAGACCGGACAAAGATTCGAGGGCACCGGAGGGAACCGGACCGGGTTACTTGCGCCTGTGGAGGCCCCTGGCATCCTGCTGCCTGTCCGGCTCTGCGTTGTCATCAGGCGCCGGGCGCTCCGCCCGCTGACAGAGGAGTTCAGCTCATGCTGTTCCCAGGGCCTGGGCTTCAGAGATTCCCGAAAATGCTCTGGTGCCGGGGTCTCAGTTCTTCGCCGCAGGAAGCCGATATCGGGCCAAGCCCAGCTTCTGAGCTTTAAGCCTCAAAGCATCTTCGTTGAGGTCGGTGGTGCAGCTGCTGCAAGGCTTCCTCCGAAGCGAGAGCCCCAAGGTCGCCCCGACATCGGAGACAGCCCCCCCGCCCCCCTCCCAAACAAAAAACGAAATTTCTCGTGTTTAGAAAGACCCTGATTGCTGAGCCCCGAAGCCGTTGAGACCTGTTGGACCCTGACAGGCGGTCCGATTGGCAGCCTTATCACCGCTGAGAGCCATGCGCAGGGCCTAGTGTGCATGGAGTGCTTGTGTCATGTGGGAGTTTCATACTATGACATGTCATGGGGATCCTGATCACAAGGACCCCTAAGTGCGGTAACTCGCACCCTTCAGCCCGAGTCTTAAGAACCCCTCACTTGCCAGGTTGGATCGCTTCTCGGACAGTGAGGCTTGGACGGAGGTGCCCAAGCTTTGCGGCTGTATGCTTCGCAAGGCTGCAGAAGAGAGGTGAGTTCGTTGCAACGGTGCATGGCAGGTCCAAGGGACCCTGATCGATTCCTGCTTGGCTGGAGCCCTACATGTGTTTCTTGCCCGTGACCCTGTGCAGTGTCTGGCTTCGCACTCAGGCCCTTCTCTACATCGTCCAGGCTCCGGAGGTGCAGTGGCGCTGCCCGAACCTCTCAGACTCGCAGCTCCTGTCAGACTTGGTCATCGCAGACCCTATGCGCGCACATCTGCGAGGCCTGAATCTAATCCACCTTTTCCTGGTGGAAGAGGCCGAGAGTGGGAGGTATCAGGCCCGCTGGTAGCGAGGAGGCGGCCCTTCACAGGTTTGTTTTATTCGCTCTTCCCGGAGGCCACTGAGAAGACGCTTGAGCAGCTTGTGGCGCTCTGGTGTCTTGGCTCCGACAGCCCCCAAAGAAGCATCGAAGCTGGGAGTGAAAGAATGCAGACAGGCGGCGGCCGGAAGAGGGAGAGCTCTTGATCCGACATGCACTCTTGGACGTGCTCCGTGCATTGGTGCTGATGCCCGCACCCCGGAAGCGAAGTCAAAAGAGTCCAGGGTCTAGGGCCGCTTGCCAGGTCCGACAGAACGCGAAGTCCTCGCTTGTCTTTGTCGCCGCCGCTCCTGTCCTGCTGAACCGGGCTCAGCTTTGATGGCTCTCGTGGCAGGGGGCAGGCTTGCGAGCAACGGAGGTCTGACTGTGATATCAGACTGCTATGCCGCTCATAGAGGCCATGTGCCTGCTGGTGAAGTCATCTAGGATGCCTCGGCCTTCAACACATGTCATACTTTCCACCTTGGCAAGCGCAGGTCCTTCCTCGCCTCAGAGGAGTGGCTACGAGGCCACGGCAGCACTTCAGGCCATCCCACAACTCCGCCCAAGTGCTGTGCTCGCGCCTGCTTCGGACAAGAGCGTGTTGCCACGGCGCCTGTAGCTTCTGCGGCAGTGACATATGTCACGAGCCAGACATTGGTGTACGCTTTCAGCATCGTCAATGTTTGTCGATGGAGTCTTCCTGCGCGTGCGACGGTCTGCAGACTCCTGGGACAGGCAGATGCAGAATCAGCGGCAGGCATGCCGAGCTTGGTCAAGCTGCTACCAGAGTTGTTCGTTGAGCGGACCTGCATTTGAGTGCCGTGACATGCCGTGACTCTCGGCAGGAGCACTGGGCGATGCAGGCAGTGCCACTGCGACGCTGTTCGACTCTGGGAGTGCTTGCAGCTCAGTTGACCTGTTTCGAGATCGCGGCCGACGGATCGCCTTCGACTGTGAAGCCGAGGTTCTGTTTCTGGGTGTGCTGAGAACCGTGGATGTGGAGCAGGCCAGCCTCAAATCTCAGATCCCAGAAGTGCAGATCTTATCTGCTGGCCAGCTCTCTGAAGACCCTGGCAGGCGGCTCCACTGATGCCTTTCTTTCCCAAGCTTCTAGCGCAGCAGACTGCTCTGGGTGCACGGCACTGAGTATCACATCTGAGTATCTCAAACAGCAACTTGGCTGTTCCGATGCATGCAGTGCGGTACTGGTATTGAGGGGCGACCACCCGAGTGGACGATGGACATTCTGCTAGAGCTGCCTGGCCCGAGAAAACAGGGCTCCTGCAAATCGCAAAGTGGAATCGTTCCGTATCTGTCGAAGCTCAGGTATTGCGCCTTGCACTGCTCGGGTGGTACTTGCCCCAGCACACGAGATTGAAGAGAGGATGTCGGGCTTTCACCTTGACTTCTGAAGCACACTCAGAGGATGTTACACCATGCGGCCGTGTGAGGTGCAGCTGCTCACTTGGTGCAGTTTTACCCCGCGCTACTCCAGATTTGCTCGGGAGCTCAGCAAAGCTTCAACTCGCCTGGGGATTCCTTCGTAGAATAAAGCATGCTACAATACTATACTATAATATACTCTACTATAATATACTTTATTATAATATACTATACGATAATGTAATATATTACAATATATAATATACTTTACTGCAAAATTTTTCCACACACCGAAGGTCAATCGCAGCTGAACTTGCCAGATCAGAGTCGCACCACGGACATGTGCCACAGCCTCGGCCCAGGGTCTGGGAGGGCCTTCGAGGGTTTAGGCTTTCGGGGCTTAGGGGTTTTAGGGAGTGTTTAGGGGTTTCGGGGGTTTAAAGTAGGGGTTAAGGGTTCAGGGTTTAGGCTCAGGGACTGAAGGCGAATGGCAGTTGTGGCGGATGAGTAGCACAGCAAGCTTGAACGTTTTTGCTGCCGGTCGTGGAATTGAGGCCTGCAGCTTCTGCAGTGCCTGCCTCATTCGAAGCTTGAATTCTCGAGTGTTTGCTGGTGTTTGTACCGGGAGACGGCTCCGATTTCGGAGGTTGCTGGTGGCCCACGCCCCCACTGCCGAAGCCAGGACTCCCAGACACAGAGGAATCGATTGCCGCAGTTTTGGCAATTCGGCCTGTTGCCGAGGCTCTGGCAAAAGCACGTGAAGTGGCCGTTTGCTGCCCAGAGTCCTTGGAGTCACTGCCCGCGAATCTGTGCTTTGCATTGTAAGGCCCCGTTGCTCAGACTGTGGGTGCCTGCCTCGGAGCTTCTTCTTCCAGGACCTGTTGGCTTCAATATCGCACAACGTAAACTGGTCTGGCGTGTGACAAGACACAGTGAGGGCCAGCAGTTCTATGATGTGGCAGAAGGGTCCAGGGCTGCGATGCAAGCTTGAGATGAATCGAGGTCACCACTGCAAGCAACGACGCGGGAGCCACGAAAAGTGTCGCATGACTGAGCTGAGTCACTTTGTTACGGTTGATGTCGTCCAAAGTGGCCATCTGAACGTCCTCAGGCATTTGCATATCCGATCACCACCTTCCTGGGGCTGATTGGGGCCACTTGGGTCTGAAGCGATTCCCGAGACGGTTGGTTTTTCCAAGTCTTGCTCAGGCCTGGCACGCTTCTCACCCCAGAGACTTCCTGGAGCAGGTGCCCCCGCTCTCTTGCTTGGGATTCCAAGAGGAGGGAAGCCCGACGCCCTGGTGTGTCTTGAGGCCACTGCGGTGGGGCCGCAGCGTGTGGCGCTGCTGCTTGCCGTCTCCTGCAAGCAGGCGGAAGTGCTCCCAGTGCTTTTGCCGGGCATGCTTGACCCAATGTTGAGCCCTGGGTTTGCTAGCCATGATGGGCCGTACCCCATGCAGTGCCAGTCCTTCCCCAGCGTCTCACACTTTGCTGTTCATTCGCCATCAGCCTGCATTGGGCTTTTCCAAGTCAGAATGCAGAGGTGATAGGCTTGGTGGACTGCTCGGCTGCATGCTGCATCATGTTCGCATGTCGCATTGTCTAAGGCACCTGATGAATACATGCACACTTTGTGCATGTACAAGAGGGGTTGCATGCATGCAACAGCCCAAAGTTAGCTTTCGTGCGCCCTTGGCGGTGGGTTCAAGCGCCATCGCCAGCACAGGCGCAGAAGCCTCTGTCTCTGTGGGTCTCTGGCCCTTGAAGCCTGTGTCTTGCCTAGACCAAACCTGGCTCCAAGCCCGTGCCAGAGTCCAGAGTAGTTCTTAAGACTGAAAAACTAGCGACTCTTCCGCCTGGAAAGCACATCCCGGCTGATGTTCGTTCGTACTGCCATCGCTGTGATTTGACAGCATGCGAGTTTGTGTTATGCGTTGCAGTGCCGCCGGCCAGGCCGCTGCGGTCGCCCTGCGATGTGCTCCTTGGCTTCACAAATCCGGGGTAGTCAAGTCACTGACTTTCTTCAACGCCGAGTCCATCATCAGCGCTGCTTTGGCTCTAGCTGAGAGTGGTGTGGATCCGATGCCTGGGCCTCAGTTCAAGAAGGGGAGTTTCGACAGAGCTTCAGTGTTTTTTGTTGAACTGAGGTTCTGGAGGGAGATAATGACCGCCTGTACCGCCCTGAGACCAGAAGTGATCAAAGGGCCAAAAAAGCCGCTTCCCCTGGCATGTCAGAGCAGGCAATGACTTGATCATGGCAGCACAGAGGGGCATCTCCAGCGCACTCGCTGAAGCCTGAGAGCTTCGGCGCACGGGACTTCGTGTAACGTGGACTCTCTTCATCTTTTTGCTCACGAAGGCTAAGACGCTGCAGTCCCTCAAGTCGAAACTCTCCGCAAAGCTTCCCGCCCCAGCCGGGCTCTCAATAGAAGGCATTTTGCATGACAGGGTTCACTCTCCCTACTCGTACCCGTCTTGAATGTCTTTGCTGCCGAGCCCTATGATGCTTCAGGTATGCCAAAGGCTTTTACCCAGGAGCTTTGAAATCGCATCCCTTTTATCCCCGACGCATAAAACTCCAAAACACCGCGTGAGGTGTCTACATAGCCTTCTTGCACAGGGAATCTGATCGCAACGCTCGGGCTTAGGAGAAAGGCCCTCAACAAATCCTCGACTTCAGAAACCATATTCAAGAAGAGCCCCAAGCCCCGAAACCCTGTGGCCCTAATCTCCGTAAAGTCCCTACTAAACATTGCCTACAGCTAAGCCTCACGATCCTCCATCGGGGAGCTGGCCATGAAGAGCGGGAGCTATGGCACCTGTCCTCATGGAGATCAAGGTGGCCTTGCTAAGCGGCAAAGTGGCCACGCTGCATCTCTCAGAGGAGACACCCGTCCTTGAGTTGAGGCGCTTAGCACAGGAGCAGCTTCAGGTGACTATCAAAGACCTGGTCACAGCTGAGGGCCAGTTGCTGAATAGGTTTCAGGCGCTGCAGGAGGCAGGGCTGAAGGATGGGGACACCCTCTCCGCCATGGTTCGCAGGCCCACTGTCATCTCGAAGATGGGGGCTGCTGCCTTTGCTCTGCTGAAGGGTGATGGGGGTGTTGTGACCTGGGGAGATCCGTCCTCCGGTGGCCGCAGCACGGCAGTACAGGAGCAGTTGCAAGACATCCAGGATGTTGTTGCCTCCGATGGGGCTTTCGCTGCCATCCGGGCAGATGGCTCGGTAGTAACGTGGGGGGATCCAGACTTTGGTGGCGACAGTCGGTATGTCCAGGAGCAGCTGACCAAGGTGACTAAAGTTGTTGCCTCCGCATATGCATTCGCCGCCATTCGCTCCAGTGGTAGTGTGGTGACTTGGGGTGTTAGCTACCCAGGTGGTGACAGTCGTGCTGTTCAGGCACAGCTGAGAGATGTGAGGCACATTGTGGCGTCTAGCTATTCCTTTGCTGCGATCCGTTCTGATGGCACAGTGGTGGCCTGGGGATCCAAAGCAACTGACATCAAATTCGATGACAGACGAGCTCAGCTGCAAGACGTGGCAGAGATCGTAGCATCACAGAACGCATTTGCCGCTCTCCGGTCTGATGGTAGGGTGATTATTTGGGGAGATTTTCGTTCCGGCGCCCGTGACGACATGCAGAATGTGCTCGTGAGTGTTACGCACATAGCTGCCTCTCAGAGAGCCTTTGCTGCGACATGTGCAGACGGTAGCGTCATCACGTGGGGTGTCGCTGAGTGTGGTGGAGACAGCAGCAGTGTTCATCAAGAGCTGAAGGATGTGAAGAAGGTTGTGGCTTCGCAGTACGCCTTTGCTGCCATCCTGGGTGACGGGAGCGTCGTGACCTGGGGTCAACCGGGCTCCGGCGGAGACAGCAGCTCCGTGCAGCCTTTGCGGCACGTGCTACACATCACAGCCGCTAAGAAGGCTTTTGCTGCCCTTCGCTCTGACGGTTCGGTCGTCGCCTGGGGACACTGGGAGTCAGGAGGGGCCCGGGACGAGGAACTGACGGATGTGGTGGAACTTGCAGCTTCAAGCAATGCGTTTGCTGCTCTTCGCAGCGACGGCAGCGTGGTTACCTGGGGTTCTGCCAGCTTCGGAGGAGACAGCAGTGCCGTCCAGAATCAGATCACGGCTGCAGCTGCGACGCAGAAGGGTCGTAGGGCTTACACTTTCAAGCGGAAGTTCTCCGACATGTGACCACTGCCCTGTCGAAAAAGCCGAGCGCTGGTTCAAGGCCCAAGGCTCTGGAGCAGCGGGTGGTTTTTGGGATCGTTACCGGTCAGGCTCGCAGCGCTGCAGAGCTGCAAATCTGCCTCCTGTTTCTGGCCCCAGTTTCGGAGGACTAACTTGCCCTGCGCAGAGCGCATTTCTCGTGTTTGTTCGAGGCCCGCGGATCTCAGGCAGAGCAACCTCAAAGAGGCCGGACTGCTGCGACAGCAGGTGAACACTAGGTTCGGAGCTCAGGGCTTAGGGTATCCTAGAATTCTGGCGCTTCAGGAGTAGGGTTGCAGTTCTGGGATTCTGGTTGGTTTAGGGACTCAGGACTTTGGGGGCTTAGAAGTCGGAGCGCTCTTCTGCGAATCCGTTCCAGGATGGCTCCCTGGAAGATACAGCGGTGGCTCGTGGCCTCCTCAACACATGTCGGCATGTGGAGAGTTTCTTGATTGGTTTCGGAGGATGGGTTTGAAACGGTGCGGTTCTGAAACGTTTAGGGATCCCTTTACTGCAGAGTTCGATTGCTTCAGGTTTATGTTGTGAAAGACCCATTTTGGGTCCCAAACCCACGCTGCTCATTACGATCTTCGTCTTTGAGCCTGGAGCCCCAGCGAAAGTTTAAGAATAAGATTGCAAAAGCCCCACAGCCCTAAACCCTTAAACCCCCCCGAATCCTACACTTCCAAGGCACATCTTCTAATTGACTGCGAGTCCCAAATCCAGGCTGGCTCTTCGGGCGGCTTGCTGCCGCAACCCTGGTTGGAGTTGCGACTTGTGCGAGTAGGCCGAAAAAGGAATAGAACATTTGGGGCTCAGCACAGGATCCTTGGCGTCCCGTGGCGGTTCATCGTTCGGCCTTTCCGGGTCAGGAAGCCCCAAACCCTGAACTTTCAACTTAAGCCAAGGCCTTGCTAAAGCAGCTGGGTGCCACACATGGCGAGCAGGTCAAGGCTGGCCTGAGCTTGAGCTTTGGTTGAGGGTTTAGGGGTAGATACACATACCTATGCGAACACGCACACACACACACACAATATACACAAACATACTATGGAGCTGCATGTACACTGTGTGGGGATAAAAATCGATGAGTGTACTTTGATGTAACGTAGCACAATATGACATCGGATAATAATGACAGACGATGACACGGCTTCATACAGCAGGATGGATTTCAAAAATTAGATGTGACAGCAGCTGATGTATACATATTCAGGTAGTGAAGTCACAGTGTCTGTCATCTAGTGTATAACAGTATAACAAGTACTGCGCGGTATGCAAGGCTAATGTATTACAAAGACTAGGTGCCGTCGCTTTTAACATGTTTAGCTTAGTACAATATTTCGGGGGGTGTGGCATATAGTGCTATCACATATGATACATAAGAAATACTATGTACTATAGAGCTTAGTATGACCGTACTGTCGCATCATCGCTTTGGAGTATTAAGCCACTCTGGTAATTGAACACAAAATGGTACTTAGTGTTGTAGTGCTATCGGGTTATAGTGTTATTGTGTTTCAGTACAACAGTATCATTGTAGTGTCATTGCCAAATATCACTGTCGCAGAAAGAACGATATGTCCCAATGGTGTTGTCGTATAATTCCACTATCTTGCTGCCTTGCTATACCACATAGTATTTATCGTGTCATTGCATTGAGCACCACTGCTTGACATTATTGTCGTCTCAACCGTATTATGGTATCGCCGCATGGTATTGCTACGCGTACGACAGTAGTACGGTGTTGTAATATTATCGTATTATTGTTGCATTACGGTAATTTCGAACTGTCGTAATGTATTATCATAGTGCCATAAATTTTCGGATCATCGTACTGTCTTATTATCGTTTTATGGCATTGTATATGGTATGCTTATAGTATTCTAGTATGTTGTTTATAGTCGTATAGTAGTTTAAGGAAATACCATATCGCAAACTTCTGCACCATGCTGTACAACACAGCTTCCCAGAGTTACTTGAGTATAGTCTGATGTAATGTAAAGCACATTTGAATGTAGACATGGGTGCGAGTGTCATAAACGGCATAACCTACATATGCATACATACACACATGCCTGCACAGATGTCTATAGTTGCTTCTGGATCTTTATGCGAATCTGTACCTCTATCAGTATCCATACATCAGTTTCTGTATCAGTATCTACATCAGTAACTATATCAGTATCTGCGTGCATGCCTATGTCTTCGTCCGTATCTGTACCGATGTCTATATCTGTGTCCGTACCTATATCTTGTGTTCAAGTCTAAATATGCATCTAGATCTCTTTCTTGGTCTGTGTCTGTACCTATTTCTATATCAAAATCTATTTCCGACGCTCACCCGGTCATCCTGACAGGCACTACTGGCCGCTGCACCTCAACAGGCAACTCCCTTGCAGTGGCACCCGAGTGTTCTGTAAGTTCTGCTCCCAGCTCCTACAAGGTGCAAGATGCTCTGAGAAGCAGCGGCCTGTGAGGAAAAACGTCTCAAAGAAAGCTTGTTGGTTGTGCACTCACTCCCAGCCTCGCTTGCTCGCTCTTTCCCTTCCTCCCTTCTTTCCTTCCTTCCTTCCTTCCCTGCTTCCCTTATAGAGATCTTTCGATTGCGCCGTCGTGAGTGCACGTCGCATGTGTCCCCCATGCTTAGGTTGGTGGCTGCTGGTCCGCGTCGGCACGGAACTGCCGCAGCTTTCTGGCTCATCAGCTGATATGTGGCTTCAAGACGGGTGACTATGATCACAGTTTCGGCAATCCGGAGCTATCGGACGAGCAGCCGTTTGGACACCAGCTCAGCTTTGCTTTTGATCGCCTCTGTCGGGGAACTCATCCATGAAGCGCTGCTTGTTGTAGTCCCACGCTCTTTCTGCTTTGCCCTCAGTTTGTTCAAGCTGAAGTTATGGCTATATTTGACTGCCAAGAAAGGGCCAAGTCTAGCTCACAGAGGTGTTGCATTGGCATCGTCCACTCGACGACCATGAGCGAGGCTGCAGACGCGCTTTGCTTCCTCTCCAGACAGTGCCAGGTCAAGTCTTGGAATCTCTGCCCTCTCCGGCTTCCTCGGCTCGAGCCCAGCTGAGAGCCATGGGACCCTGCGGCTCTTTCTCGCCGCGTGTGGATCTTGGTCTTCGATGCTTTTGGTGTGATCTTGATCGCGGTAGCTGTTAAGAGTTGACTGTAGCCATTCAGGGCCCGGCCTCATCTGGCCCTTCTGACACCGAACCGATAGTGACGTCAGCGAACCTTGGATGCAGCAGTCTGCATCACACAGGGAGAGTTTCAGAGATGACGCAGCGAAGGCACTTCAGGCGAATGCGGAGCTGCATCGTCCTCCTCGCGATCCTGCGCTTGGAACTGGCGATTGGGCACATCAGGGACGAGGTTCAGGACGGGGACAAGCCTCGGAGGAGGGCAGGTTAGAGTCAAGAAATGTTTCGGCAGATGTGGAATGCCTTCTTGTTTCCGTGATTTGAGATTTGTTGCGGCACCTCTAACTCCGCTAACACAGCCACTACCAAGTCGATAGCAGGACAGAGAGCCGCAGACACAAGCACCTGCTCTTTCTGTCGCCCCTAGGCCCCACGTCCTGGAACCCTAGCTGTAAACCCAAGGCCCTGGCCTTTGACACCCAAACCTGAAAGCCCAGACCCCAAAGCCCTAAGCACTAACACCTCAACCCTCAACGTGTTGAACTCCAAAGCCCCACAGCCATAAAGCCGTCGGCCCTAAGCCCTACGCCCTAAACCCTGGCAAAGCTGCCCTCCACTATGGTGGTTTCTGGACGTTAGCGAGCTAGCAGACGGAAAAAGGCGTTCAAAAAAACGACCGACCCTAAACCCCATTCAGACCCAAAAAGGCCTTCAAAAAAAGGCCCCAAACCCTAAATCCTAACCGAAACCCGAAAACCTGAGCCCCCCCGAAGAAAGTCGCTCCTGAGGAGACCTGCCTTCTGCAAGTCGGCTTGGAGCTCCCGCAGGCAGCGATGCATCGCCTCGCGCTTTCCTTTTCTCGCAAGCGAAGGTAACGCGACTGGGTTCTTTTTGGGGGATTGAATCTAATCATTTACTGTAGATCCCTATCATGGTAACTTAAATGGGAAATTCCTTAGCAAGAACCCCTGATGAGGCCTTCAGGTTTAGGGGGTTGGGGCTTTAGATTTTGGTCTGTTGGTTTGATGCTTCGGGGATCCTATCTGCGAAGCCTCGGTGCGATTGAAGCGACTTAGTTTCATGAGCACATCGAGAGCTGTTCGGCTCAAGGGGTTTCTGCAGGTGTCCGCAAGGGTGTAGCTGCATGTCAAGCAGGCCATAGTGCCCCAGGGGCTCATTTTGCTGGTCAACGCGACGGGCTTGCCGGGAAGAGTAGTGACTGGTAGCTTTCAGGAAACGTGCCTAAGCCAAGGGATGCAGGCTGGTGGTGTCGGCCATGGCCACGGTGCCGGTGGAGACCAGTAACGACGTGAAGGCATCGTACCCTAAAGCCTAAACCCCAAACTGCTGCGGGAAAAAGGTTTTCAAAAAGAACTAACCCCAAAGCCCTAAACCCCAAACTTTAAAGCCCAAACTCTAAAACCTTAAACCCCGGGCTCTAAAACTTTGAACCCTAAAGCCTCAGCAGCATCCTTAGATCCCCTCCCCTGTGCCCCTGCCCAGAGGCCGCCTACAAGAAGGGCCTTGCCGAGGACCTCTGTGGGAACCACCAAGATGCGCTGGCGAACTTTGGTAAAGCCGCCTGCCTTTCAGGCCGGACTTTTTTTGGCTCTAGGGGCTTCGGTAGGGGTGCTAGGAGGGTTCAGAGGCTTCTAGGATCATGATATGGTTTGGTGGCTCTAGGGTTTTAAGGTTTGGAGTTAGGGCGGGGGGTGGGGGGTTGGGCAAATTGCGCATCTTCCGACATGTTGAGGCAGCAGCCCTGCATTTCAGAAGAAATGCAAAAGCGGCGTCCGCAAGGCATTGCAACATCTCAAGGCTGGAAATTGCCTTAAACCCTAAACCCTGCCGCTAAACCCTAATCCTTTAACCCCAAACCCACAAGCCAAACCCCTAAACCTCTTAAAAGACAGGAACAGGATGGACAGTACCGGCTGCGAGAGATGTTCAAGGCCGGCCAACCTCGCACCGTGCGATCATAGAACCCCTGTAGTAGCCCTGAAAGGAGCCCTTTGAAGGTGCCTTGTTGTAATCCCCAAACCCAGAAGCAGGCGGCAAGGCAAAGTCGGCAAATTTCGTTTCCAGGCGGATGCCGCTGCGCTGCTGAGTCGAAGTGGAGATCCACCGGAGCTGGCTGTGGCAGGCTTTGAGTCACCGGACGCAGGGAAGTCTTCTTCACAGGTCTGTGACACTCTGGTATCGGCCTGCGCCCGTAGTTCAGGGCGCGAGCGGCTGACCTTGAGACGACCGTGTTGTTTCGCACAGGCTTCTGCAGTCGCGTGGAGAAGGCCCCTGTCGGCCGTGGGCTGCTGGTGCCTTCGATGGAAAGAGGGCCCCGGCCCCCCTTCCCTGCTCGGATGCATGGTGCACGGTTACGGTCACGGCCTTGCAGGGCTGTCATATTCCGAGGTTCGCGATCGCGCACAGCTTGGCGAGCTGCTTTTCGTGGAGATGCTCGCCTGCAGTCCCAGCAGTGCGCCAGGACCGCTAGGATGCAGACGGGCGCACTGTGGCAGTTTCAGTAGAGTCGGCAAAACCCTGAATGATGGGATTCCGAAGGTTTTGGAAGTGGCAAGTCGGTCAGGGGTTCAGGGAGGCGACTCCTATCATGTGGTAGCACATGCCAGATTTAAAAGGCCGCTCGTTAGCTAGATGAGAGAGTCAGAGTGCACCTCCAAGGAAAGCCTTCGTACTGGGAAGTCATCAGGCTCTCCTCGAAGCCGCCCTGAAGAAACTCGAGAGCTGCTCGAAGGCGGACTTCGATCGGCGACTCGGCGAAATAGCTGCACCGCTGCACCACATGCTTAAATGGAGCCTGGGTGGAAACAACCCCAGCAGGTTCATGAAGCTCTTCGGCGGCGAGGAGGAGGAGGAGGTTGTGCCGAGGCAGCAGGTAAGGTTTAGATCCAGATTTGCGTGGACACTGTTTGATAATGTTAGGCCTTACAGGTGTCCATCCGCTTCGCTGAGGTGTCGCCGGCAGGATCATCAATCACAATCGCCTGCCCGGAAGAAGATGAGCAAGATCGCACGGTGGATGAAGACAAGGTGCAGAGGACCACAGCACACTGTCTCTTTGGATTCGAAGACGGCCCCTTACAACGATTGAAGCATTACAGACAGTTCGTACAGTTGTGTGGGACCAGGATCCTGCAGCTGAATGCTCGAAGCCGCATCACCCTGAGCAAGACGGGGGAGATCGAGGAGAAGCTCTGGGGACTTTGGCCTCTTGCAGCGTGCATGAACCATTCCTGCAGGCCCTGGAAAGTTCATAAAACACTAAAAGCTTCTGTCTGCGCCGCTTGAACAGCTGGTCTGCCCTTGTGATTGTGCAGGCCAAATGCAAGCTTCACTTTCGTCGGTGATGTCCTGATCTGCCGTGCTGCGCGAGACCTGGAGGCCTCGGATGCGTTGCGCATCGAACATATGTGCTGAACCCTGCCTGCTGCGCCAAGACAGATGTAAGGAGCCTTCTGCAAGGTGCCCCAAATTTCACAAAAAAACCGTACACATGACACGATTGAACTGAAACGGCAGATGGGCGACGAGATCTGCTGCAGCTTTGTCCGTGTCGACCGTCCGGCAATGCTCCGTCAGCGAGAGCTCCAAAGCCGCTCGCCTTTTCTCAATGGGACTTCAGGGTGCAGCTTTGGGGGCTTTGCAGGGTTTCCTGTTAGCCTTTAGGACTTTAGTTCTTGGGATTGAGGTAGGTCTCGATGTGCTTCTTGTGCCACGCTCTGTATCTTGGGAGTGTTGTGGGCAGCGAGGTCAGTACAACTTCTCCTGCACCTGTGCGCGGTGCATCCTGGAGAAGGTCTTTCTTCCGGATTCAAAGGCACAGGAGTTCATGGACAAGGTCAAGAAGCTCAGCAGGGTGTCTTGTCCGATCAGTGCGGAATCTCGAAGTTGTCTCACCAGGTGTGGGGCCTTCATCGGTAGTTCATGGCGAGGATATAACATGCTCGTGAGGTGATCTCCTCCCATATTTCCACAGATTTCAACAGACGCTCCTGTGGACATCTGAGGCTCCACGTCGACGTGACCGTGAAGCCCTGGAGGCCTGGGCGGGCTCCTGGTCGTTTCTCTATCGAGAGCTGCTTGGCCGAAGCTGGGGCCAAGGGAAACCTACTAGTAAAAGAGCTGCTTGAAGGTGGTTCTTCGTTGAACTAGTTACATCGACTGGTAGGCTGGAGGAGCCACGCTTGTGAAGTTGCAAGAGCCCAGCTTGCGGGAAGATGTTGGAAGTCATCGCCGCGGCTCAGGATAGAGTACGACGTGTCCTTGGCAATCAAGAGAAATGGCAAGACTTTGGACGAGGCGGAGTGTCTCCCCCTGTGCCGCGATAGGTTCGTTTTCTTCACGAAGCCATGGATTCATCGGGGTCCGAGATTGAATCTTGTCCTACTGCGATGAGCTCGAAATTAGGTGATGCGGAGGTGGGTTGGTATTGGCGGGATAGATGTTTGCTCTTAAGATTTTTGCCCCGAACGTCGCTTGCAACAGTCCGAATGCAACTGCAGAATCGTCGGGATGCAGAAGTCTCAGGTCCGTACTACCTCCTTCTCCCCTCCTCCATGTTCGAGGGAGTTGCTGCCAGCCTTGGCAACTCCACACCGCAAATGTCCCGATATCTCGGCAGGACCTCAGCTTAGTTGCAGCCAGCGACGAACTGTTTGAGCGATGCTGGACCGCTGACCACGAGGCAAAGAAGAGTGTGGGAGCCTACACCCCGTCACCCTAAAGCCTTGCAGCCCCGAACCCGAAGCTGACGTGAACAGCGAAAAGCCAGAACGAAAACAACTCCGAAGCATCACACACCTGTAAATCCCACGAGGCCACAACTACAAGAGCCCCGAAAGATCCCTACAACCGCACGGCCCTAAGAACCCTAAGAGCCGTCGTGACCCCCCCGACCCTGAACCCTGAGGCCCAACTGCAAGTTCCTCTAATGTGACAGGCGATTCGCGAGCTGCGCCTGAAGGAGCAGGAGGCGGGCAACCCTCGAGCCTGAAGTTTAGGGTTTAGGTTTTCGGGTTTAGAGCTTCAGGGGTTTAGGACAGTTTAAGGGTAGGGGTCAGGCTTTACGGTTTAGGGTCTGGGCCATGGGCTGTAGGGCTTAGGGTCCCCACATCCTTTTACGATGATAGTCACCCGAAGACTTATTTATTTCATCATCGCTGGCCAATAGATTAAAGCCTGGAGGCTAGGTTTTTGGTTTTAATTCTGGGTTTTAGCATGTTGGGGTTGTTGAATTGAGTCATTGAGGGCTCTTGCCGTCAGAACCGTTTCGACAGGAGATGCGGCAAAACATTGCGCGCCGGCAGGGACAAGAGTCCGGGAAACCTGTCAACTATGCAGGACCAGGACGCGTAGACGCATCTCGGCCCTGACGATACGATCGATGGTATGCCTCTTTTTCAGCTCAGTGTGGGAACGGCCGCTAAGGTCTATGCAGAGCAGCTGCAGCACCTACTTTGCACTTCCTTCCTTTCCGTTGCAGCCGAGTCGGCCCGTCTCTGGGTAAAGGTCGGAGTCCCCAGCAACAGTGCTCGCGACAGCCGCTGGATCTGCCAGCAGCTCGAAGAGACAGCACCGGCGAGTTCTTCTCACGCATTCTGGGCCGCGGAGTGTGCCAACCAGACGTGGAGGGCGTTCTTGAAGAAGGACCGTGTCCGTGCAAGTCGGAAGCCTGGGCAAACATCTCGTGACAAAGTCACAGCCTTGCCGTGCAGGAAGAGGCTGCGCTGATTTTTGCACAGCAACATCCCGATACGCATAGGCCAGGTCCGGTCTCTTGCACAGGAGGGTTGGAAGGAGCGCATGCCTGGGATGGTGCACAGACCGCCCCTCACGCCTGAAGTGGAGCAATCCGCCGTATATGCCCGGATCACGTGGCTTCGCGCAAAGTTGGGCAAGTTTGTTTGTTGACATGAGGAGGTCAAGAGTTGATCTTGTATCGGCTTAGGTTCGGCCGGTGCTACGGAGAGCAGTTGTGGCTGGCCCAGGCCAAGGCAGGCGAACGTGCATCCACCGGGTAGCTGAGGTTTTTTGATCGTAGAAACTCAAACCCTAAAGCCTAAATCCGAAATCCGTAAACTCTAAACCCATTCTAAACCCTAAACAGGCTTTGGGTTGGCCCATGGAGCTTTGTGCCGGGGCCCTGCAACGCCCAGCACCTGCAATACCCCGGCCACCACCGGAAAGCAGGACCGAAAGCTATGACATACATTAGAGGGCTGTAGTTTCCAGAAGCTGGAGAATAAAAGTGCCTCACGCGGAATGTGTGGTTCATGGAGATGATCCCTGGTGCAGGAAAGTAAGCCCGCCGAAGGGACGGATCAAGATCTACAAGAAGGGCTCAAGGAGGTGGGAGGACTACCTGAGGCCGAAGTTGAAAGAGAAGTTGGAGCCTCGCCCAGTGGTCGTGGATCTTAAAGACGAGTCCCCGGATTTGTGCTCTTTGCTCTCGGCGTTGGTGAAAGGAGACGGAGCGATCTCCCCTTAACATGTAGGGCTTTGGGCCTGGGGTTTAGGCAACATAGGGTAGGGTTAGGGTTGTTGATGGGCTTTCCAGGGTTTTAAGGGTTTTATCTCTACGGCAGCGTGCCCTAGGCAGCTGCCAGTGATTTAGTTCACTCTGTCAGGCTGCTATGCAGTGGCAGGGTTGTGCCTTGAATCGAGAGCACCATGTAATTCATGGCGCTCTGACGTTTCAGAGCAGCAGCGACTGCAGGACATCCAACATGGCAAGTTAGCAAAACCATCTCTTCAGCATTCTGTGACAGCTAGACGTAGCTGATGCAGTCTCTGCAATACGGACAATGGAGCGCTCCATTGGGGTTCCGATGGATTCGAAGATCGGCTGGGCCCAAAATGCCTCGAAACGCTTGCTTTCGAACCCTCCCGTGCCATCTGCCCCATTCCCCGCGACTCAGCCCGCAGGCTGCAGAAAACACCAGCGTGCTGGGCAGCTCTAACACCACACTGCTGAATGCAAGCAAAGCGAATGTCAGCTCGGTGCTGTCGATGACGAGCAACTCCACTGCTGGGGCCGCACTGTCGAATGTGCCTCGCCCGCTGACCCTGCCCACATGCGCAGCTCGGCTTTCAAGCTTCAAGTCGGTGCCGTGACCTGTACTCGGCCAGATTGCCCCGGCTCCTTCTGAGGATTACATCTGGGGTGTGCCAAAGATTGCCTGGGCAGTAGTCTGCGACTTGCTACTCGGAAGTGAAGACGTGTGATCGCTGTTGGACATGTCTTGCATGGTGCTGGGGTGGCGCTGTTATTCACGTACCAGTAGAATTCAGTAGAGTAGCTCTGTTCTGCAACAGGCTCGCGATTGCCGCCCTGCTGCTGTGCATTCCCTTCCTGTCCAAAGCTCAGAGCCCCGAGCATCAGATACCAAAGTCAATTTGCAGAGGAGCGGCCGTTATACATTTGCCAGGCTAAACGCGTCTCGCCGCCGGCCGTATGGAGCACCAATTCTGGATCTTAGCTTCTTGGCAATTCGAGATACCCTGCATCCGTGAGCTCCAACGCCGTGTTTCCACGCTTCCTTTGGCCATTGTACACGAGCCTTGAGACATGGGAAGGCAGGCTCAGCGCCATGCAAGGCTTGAGCCTCCTGTGGAACTCAGCTGAGGTTTCCGCCCCAGCCAAGGCACGCCGAAACCAACGACAGGAGGTGCGCTGAATTACAGTGTAAGTCCGTGTAAGTCTGTATAAATAAGTCATAAGTCTCTATTGGAGAGCCGTAGGAGCTTTGTCGCTCGTTCCTGCCAGGCTTCTCGGACTGCTGGCCTTGCTGATCTCCGAGCGGTGCGGGTTGTGGGATGATGCTCCACAAAAGACCTACAGCAAGGTCTTCAGAGTCGCGATCCTCGCGGCGTCATGCACAAGGCATGTCAGTCCTTCTGTAGATGGAAGGCACCTTCTGCCTCGACTCAGCTGTGAAGCTGGGGCTTCGGTTTGCAGCCGACACCTGCGATTGCGCCCGGAAAAATCTCAGACCTCAGTTGGCTTATGCCTTCAGCAGAGCCGGTGCTGACACAACTATATATTGGCCTCGGAAATGCGAAATGCCAAGTTTTAGCCAGGTGTCCATGGGCAAGCGGATAATGCCCGGCCGGCCTCCCGACAAGGCCAGTCGAAGTTTGCTTCGCCTCAAGTCTCGCTCCGATGTCGCAGGGGTCCTTCCCACTGGACCACTTTAGCGAGTGCTCGAAGCTCAAGGATCCGCGGAAAGCCGTGTTCATGTTTTGGGGCTGAGGAACGTTCACAAAAATCTGAGATGCAAAGAAGGGTTTCGGATACGCTGACGACCCACAGGACGAGTACCTGCAGTGCTTGAAGCAGCACAGCCACGACAACATGTCGTGCCGGTATCTCTCCAAGCGGTGCCCTTGAGACCCCAAGGGCTCACCAGCTGGCCTGGGTCTTTCGTTATTACTACTAGTATTACTATTACCATTAGTTTACTACTACTGTCATATTTATTTATTCTATTACTTTTGCTTTGGACCTTTGGGCTCGAATCTGCAGGTACCTGCAATGTCGCATGGACAAGAACCTCATGACGAAGGAGCCCATGGAGCGGTTGGGCTTTACCGAGGAGGCGCCTGACACAGTTTTTATTTAGGGTTTCGGGTTTAGGGGTTTAGGGTTTAGGGGTTTAGGGTTTTGGGTGTAGGGTTTAGGATATTGGGGTTTGTTGTTTTCTGTAGGGTTTAGGGTAGTAGGGGGGTTTTGCAGAGCTTCGACGGACGATTTCTTCCAGGACGTCTCGCCGGCGCCGGCGAGGAAGAAAGATAAGAAGAAGACCAAGGAGGAGCCAGACCTTCCCATGCATGCATGACAGCTTCAGAGCTCATTGCTTTACCGAGTGGTGAAAGCGTTGTGGGGTCGAAGCAGTTGGAAGATGGATTGCCACAGTCTCTGCCTGTCCGACCCCTCACTTCATGTAACTCATGCTAGGAGACGGGGTGGATTGTGGGAATCGACGGTCTGCTCCTTACGCCGAGTCGCTCAGTGAGCGCCTTTAGAGCACCAAAGATCGCGAGGCATCAAGCCGGAGCGAAGCAACGAATGGCGAAGGCCCCCTCGCGTAGCGGAGCGGACCGACAAGACCGCTGGAGCTGCGACCCGTAGTAGCCTCTATTGGTGCTCTGAGGCCTACCCTTGTGAACATCCGGGCCTTCGTCTCTGAGAAGAAGGAAGATGCATCCTCCTAGCTTTGAGTATGCAGCCATCGGAACACCTGCAGACTCAGGGTGAAGCACCAAAAGGCCACAGCAAGCACAGTGCCAAAGAAGTTGTCGTCTTTTGCAGGGTCCGAAGGTTGCGTGTTTCACTTTCCAAAGCGACCTTCCAGCAACAGAATCGCGGAAGTCAGAACATCACGAACTTGACGCATTTGGATTCGTCTTGAATGGGACCGCTTGGCATTTTCTGGCTTTCACACGCGCTGCATCTGAAGATGAAGGTTCAGCCTTGGTGGAACGGCTGTGTGAGGCAGATGTGAACATCCAGCATGGTCGGGCATGGCGCCAGTGAAGTCACGAAGAAACCCAGCGGCGAGAACTTGAAGTCCATCATGTAATCGGTGCGATCTGCCTGCCTGCGTGATGGATGATGATGAGGCTGCCTGGCTGCTTGATGTGGTGAGAGTGCCGCTCAGAGCCCACATGCACTTGCCACCAACTGAGGCAAATCAGCTTGACGCCCATTTCATAGAACTGGAGGCAAGCCGGGCACCGCACTCTTTGGACTGGATGTTGTGTCATGTTACCATGGTGCAGGCCCATCTCGCATCGCAGCTTTCCTACGGTGAGTTGGTGCTTCGATCCAAAAATAACCTTTTGAGAAGCGGGAAAGACTTACTGCCTGGCTGCCTGGCGAGTGCACGCAGCTGCCAAGGACCTGAGCCTTGCGGAGCTGCGCGAGGTGCGCTCCCGCTGCCACACCGTTGGCTTGGGAGCCGGGGCTCTCGGAGCCTTGGACGATGCCATAGCAGGCGCAGCTGGGCCTGCGGGCCTGCCCGCTGCGTTATGCTGCGAGTGTTGCACGCACCAGGCGAGGCGGAGGAGCTCTCCTTCAGCATCGACATCACGAGCGACGGTGACCAGATGGAGATCATCTCTTGTGCAGGCAAGTGGGCAATGGGTCATATGATTCTGTCTGCTGCCAGACCTCTTGGGATGTCGGCTGAGGTGACTACCTGGCATTGTTTCGGCACTACGCGCTGGTCTCGGAACGCTTTTCAATCGGGATGGGTTCTTCGAACGCTCGTCTCTTTGCCGTGAGGGCCTGTGTGTGCCGTATTGATCGTGCTCATAAAGGAAACTGGAAGCGAAGAGCCCTTTCCTTGCAGCTCCCTGATTGGGTCGGAGAATGTGTTTCGCATGTGTAGCCGCGAGGATATTTTGCAGCTTCTTCAGCGATGTTGAGTATCAATGATACTGCTTATGTTTGTGTGCGGATCGGCTGGTTGCGAGTCGTGAATGTCCCGTTTTGTTTTTGAATGTGTGCGCCTTCATGTAGAGTCGCCGAGGAGGCGACGGAACATGCTCTGATCAATGCCGAGACTCCACATCGGTCCACACTTCATGATAATAACAACAAGCGCAGACTCATTAGCATTGGCATGTATTTGCAGCCGTGCAGGCTTCGCAGCATAAATGCGCGCAGTTGACTTCGCTACCGCCTTGTTCGTGAGGCGCTGGCCGAGACCCAATACCGCGTTTCGAAAGATGACTTTGGTCATCGCCTGAGAAACCCAAGACAGCTTCCATACTCCTGTGAACAAACGCGCAAAGAGTAACATTCCCTTAAAAGCATACTGGCATACCCAGAGCCATCCCAAGCTTGAAGACGAGCTTGAAGGCTTGGCGCGCTGCCTGGCAGAGCGCCTGGCGAGGGGGCGTCGCGATGGGAAGGATCAGGCGGTGTCTGCGACGAGATGATCCGGAGATTGAGCTCGGAAGTTCCTTGCCAAGAGGAGGAGCTTGAGGAGCTGGAGGTTGAAGCCCTAAATGCAGCGCTACGAGCAGTGCATCACGTGAAGGCGTGGTTTCATGGGTCATGGAAAAGCCAGCTACCGCAAGAACTTCCAGGAGTCAGACTGTGGCCGGAGCAGCTGGGAGCGAAGGGCCTGTCAGGCACGGAAATGCTGAGCCGCTTGCAAAGCCAAACCACGCTGGAAAACTGTAGAGTTCTGAAGACCGCAGTTTATCTCCAAAACGCCCCTCCAAAAACCAAAGCACACTGAACAAATGACAGGCGCTGCACCTTTTGGACGACCTCAGCTCTTCCGCGGCTCCGGGCCGACTGGAAGGCTGCTTGGGAGATGCAGGGACCTCGGAGTGAGAGCCGAGAAGATATGAGTAGGCAAATATGTGTAACTGTAGGGAGATCTTGTGAAAAAATCAGTATGGTGCCATATACGTTACACCACACCATAACATACCGTGCCATTCTTTTCGCTTTGTAGAACTATCATGTCGTCACATACCATCGTGCATTGATAGATCTTTTATGTCTCGTACATTTCGGAGGAAACGTCGCTGGAGTTCATCGAGATGCTGGGCCAGTTCCTTCGCTGCTCTGCGGCTGGTGCCGTGGAAAGTTTATCGAGGAGGGGTTGCAAAGTGATCCAGAGCAGAGTGCTCCGCGAAGCTCTGCGTTGCCCGGATGCTGCGAGGCGGCTGCTGATGCCAGCACCCTTCCTGCCTCAACGGCTGCCTTCCTTGCATGGCGTCCACCTTCCGCCAGGCTTGGCAGGGACTGGCCCAGTGCACTGTGACCTCAGGGTTCCACTGCAGCATGTAGGTATCCGGACCCTGCTGATCGATTCACGGGTGGAGGACTGAGACCGGGCCCTGCACTTGAGCCCACTCCTGCAGCTTCTTTGTGCAAGCCATTGAAGCTGTGTAAGGGCAGCAAGCTCGGGCAGATGTAGGTGCTAAGACTCTGAGCTGAGAATGTTAGAGATGCCGGTGTCCGCGCTCAGACGTTCCGAGGCGTTTTGCCAGCCGGGTATGGAAAGCGCGGTGCGTCGCTGGCGCCTTGAATTGCGAAAAGCGCTCAGCGAGGCAGAGGGCGCTTGCGACAAAGTCGTGGTCAACTTTTCGGCAAGCGCACTCTCCAGTGCTTTGTGAAGCTCTTGCGTTCATGAATCCACCAGGCCTCTCTTCGCCCACCCTCGAACGAGCTGTTGGCCAGCGCAGCTGCTGTTGCTTGTGGTTTGGCAGCAAGTAACTCTAGGACCAGCATGCGACAATGGGGTGCTCAGCGGCTGCTGCTTGCAGGCCATTGCCATTTCACGGGCTACTGCATTCCCCTGCATGAGACCGACGAGGAGCCACAAGGCTACTGTAAAATGCCGACATGTATGTGCAATGTTCATGTCATGATGCGTAGCGGAGAGCACTGGACTGCTCCATGCATTCACAGGCAGCACGCCTGATGCCTGGCCCTCAGTGCAGACCGGATGCTCTTTCTCGCTCATCGCGTCCCTCCCAGGGCGCCTTTACTGACTGGCTGGTCTCCGCAATGTACGAGGCTGTCAAAGCTCCACTTCTCGATCTTCTTTTCTCCGTCGGCGCAGCTCTTTGAAGGTGCCTCGTCACGATGCATCCGCCCAGCTTGAGGTCGCTCTGCAGCAAGCATAAACCTGGCAGAACCCTTTGAACAAGTAGAGTCAGCTGTGAGCAGGCTGTTTGGCGTCAAGGTCTTCGTCCCAAGTAGGTAGCCTGGCATAACATTTCGCCCAACGGAGATAACCGAGTGAGTACAGTCGCTAGTTTGCAGCTTTGGCTCTGCCATGTCTATCATGTCAATCTGGGTGACGACCAGCAGCATTTGCCGTCATTGATCGGCTACTGTAGTCAAAGGTTGAAGACAGAGAAGTGGTGAACCTCTTGCCCCTTAGTGTCATGTTCCAACTTACGCCTTCCCCATCCTTTTGCCACGCTGTTCTGTGTCAGGCCATGGACGGCATCCCTGAGCTGGCCGAGCTCATTTGCAGGCCGTCGTAGCTCCGTGTTTGCTCTGCGAGCAGCTTCCGTGTCGCGGCAGGACCCGCAAGCAGCCGAAGGAGGAGGAAGCCTTGATCAAGGCCTTCCCTAACGCCAAACCCTAAACTCGCACAGAACTATGCAGTTGGAAAAGAAGAGCCTGCAAACAACAAAACCTTGCCTATAAACCCGACACCCTAAACCCGAAAACCCTAGAGTTTACAGCCTAAAACCCCACCCTAAAAGCCTAAGACACCCTGACGCCGCTACTAGGCAAATTGACAGCTACTTTTTCCATGGCTGTTGCCAGACCTTGGAGTACCTGTCCGAGAACGACTTGGTGGCCTCTCCTTGCCGAGACTTCTACGCCCCTCGGCTCAAGGATCTTTTCTTGGTGTGATACTTCTTTAGTAGCGATTTCTGTGATCATTGATTGGGGGCACTGTGAGGGTGATTGTGATTGAGCTGTTTGCTATTTGTTATTGATATTGATATCTTCTTGACTTGACAGCGTATCCGTCTCAGAATCACTGTTGGTACATGTTGGTATCTTTACTATTCTCACTTTAGTCATCCTCATCAGCACCAAAAGGTCCATGCATCGAGTTTGGCAGGCTAGGGTGTGCATGTACACCTGAGCTGCACTTTGTATCGGTCTTCTAATCTTGGCACAAGCCGGGAAGCTAGAGCCAAACCGGCAGTCGGGTACATTTCTTTTCCTTACCGGCTACTGGAGCTATCCGTGTCTTAGGACAATATCATTTGCTTTTTTGAGTGATGATGATGACGATTATGATGGCTTCTGACAGTATTGCTGTTACCATCATACATATTCTCTACTACCCCTATCTACCCCTATTCCTTTTTATCCGAACATCAATGTTGTTACAGGTTCATGTGTTGCTGTTGAAGAGTGAACCCTAAGGACTGTACTTTGCTGCGACCTCGGTTTGCCAACAGGGGCTTCTACAGGCAGCGCTGGAAGGATGGAAAACATCACACGAGTGAGGTATCCTCCGTGGCACTTTGCAGTGGAGAGCGTGGGCGTCATCCCTGCCCGGGACTCGGAAGTTTAGGAGCACCTATGAGAAAAACAGGGAGAGCGGTGTATGCAGGTGCCTCTGGACGTGCGCTTAAAGTACATCTCTCCCCTGTGGACTCCAGAGCAGGCCACAGAGTGTAGAACGGTGTTGGGCAGCTGGAGGTTGCACGAAACCCAGGGTCGTGACTTGCGGTCACCTAAGCCATCTTTGTAACCAGCGAGCACACACTACTGCACTTGCGGCTGGTTCTTGCAAGTTCGATTCCGTACCGTGCGGTTGCCCCGGGCCACCACACTGCCTTCTGTGCCAGGTTTCCTGCTGTCGCATCCTTGTCGCTGGATGCGGCTCAGGCAGATGGTAGAGGTATCTTCCAGTCTCGTTTTCCGGTCAATAACGCGTGTCAACTGTGTCGTCGTGTTCAAGCCCAATCAACGGGGGCCAAGCCGAACCCCTCGCTCTTCTTTGATTTGAGGCCATCAGGTGGCGGTCGAACTTCGCAGCACGCAGCTGGAAGGCACATCAGAGGCCTTGCCCGCCACACATGACGATGTTTGCCAGCCGTTTTCGGCAAGTTTCTGGAATGGATGCTGTGCAGCGGCCTAGCCCTAGCCATCAATGTGCTCCACTTGCTGCCCATTCAGCTCGTCGCCCTTGACGTCTCCGCGAGAGCGATGCGCTCAGCTTGCTGCAGCCACGCCAGCACAGGACAGGCCACCAACATATTGATTTACTAGTGTGCTGTAGTTTTTTGATGCTGTACGGCTGTACTGTATCATGCTTCATCTTGTGTTGCATCGACCTTGCTCGTCCAAGACCCTGGCCGCTGCCAAGCGGAAGCTGCGATGTGTTCTCACAGAAACAGAGTTCGTGCCCGCCTGAGAGACGTTTGATCGATGCAATCTAATGTAGTACAGCATGACGTGATGACATAGTACCGTACAGTCCTGTTATACAACAGTATAGTACAGTATGGTATGGTATAGTATAGTCTGGTACAGTACGGTGCGGTACAGTACAGTACAGTTTTGTATAGTATAGTATAGTATGGCAGAGTCAAGTGGAGTACTGTAGATCATGATGTAGAGATCCAGAAGCCAACCTTCGAACGTGGCTGCATCCGATTCACACTGACTGCGCAGGCCCGCGTGAGGTTTCTAGTCGGGGATATCCAGCACCTCACACGAGGCCCCCCTGGTCTTTGGAGATTTGAAGCATTGCTGTGTTCAGTTGCATGGTCTTATTGGAAGATCATGCTCTTCTTCGAGATGGTTTCGACCTGGTGGTTTGCTGTGGCGTGCTGCTTGAAGCTGAGACTCTCTGCAGGAGGCAAAGGTACAGATTCCTGCTTTGGCCAGCCTACTATGGTAAATCTAGTATATTCTAGCATTCTAGCATACTCTAGCAGCTCGAGGCATCATTTGCCGGATCCATCCTTGGGACTGCAGCGCTTGGCATCACTGCTTCGGCCAGATGGTGCCGACAGCTTAGCTGCTCATCGCCAACTTCGAACTCAGGGTTCTGCAGAGGCGATTTAGCTGTCAAGACATCTAGATACCTGAACGGGGCACAGTTTGAAAGGGCTCTTGAGCTCCATGGGACATCTGGCTGCGACGAGGTCCTTCAGCTTGCAACCTATTCCACCATCAGCTTCGAGACTTGGCAACCGCAAGTTGAGGCCTTTTTGGGGCTCAGATTTCGTAAGCGCTTGAGCACGACGTCACGAGCCTCCTATGCGAAGGCCTGGCTGAAGAAGCTGCCCTTCGCATCCCAGATGTTTCAAGGAGCCGTGCGGTCTCTTCCTATGAGAAGTGTGTGCCAAGCACCCCTGAGCCTTTCCTTTGCACTTTCGTGTACCAAGCATCCCTTTTCCATTCCTCCCGAAGAGGAGGCTCTTCTAGAACACCTTCGCATCGGGAGGCTGTTCAACGGAAGGGTTGCGCAGAAAGACAGCCGTGCACATGTTTCGCTGCAGGCGAGAGTGGCGAGGGTGATGTATCCGATGCTGTGAGTGCTGCAGGTGCGAGGCTTGCGCCAGGAGGTTCTCGCGGCATCGCAGGCAACCGCCCACTTGTAAGAGGCTTCGAAGCGTCGTGGCTCGGCTGATGCAGGATCCTGAATCGAGGGAGATCCGCGACTGGCTGGTTCACTTTCCGGCCGGCGCCTTGGTAGTGTTGCCCCGAGCTAGAGTAGACCAGCAGCTCATGGGTACAACCGCCGTCGACGCCTCCGTCAAGCTGCTGACTGCTGCAAAGCCCCCTCTCCAAGGAGTTCTTCACATACGCAGGCTTTCTGGATCTGCTTTTCCATCCTTTGGAAAGGACGGGGCAGGGGATGTGAGACGCAGTATCGTCATGCCGATGCCTTTAGATTACACGACACCAGGCGGGAAGTGTTTTTCGAGCTGCCGACGCACCGACGGGGCAAGCAGGGGGAGCCGTTCTTTGTGTACTCATGTGCTCTGCCTCTCACAGGGGGTTTGGTGGTTGAGAACTTTGCACACGCAACACTAGCCGCCTCGCGCTGATACTCGTCCTCCCTTCTCCTCCTCCTCCTCCTCCTCCTCCTCCTCCGCCCCCCTCGTCCTCCCGCTGGCTCAGCAATGCTGCGCCACCACCCTCCAACCTCAGTGGTTGCTGGCGTTCTGTTTTCAACGAGTGCTTTGTTGTCCACCGAGTCCGGCAAGCTGCAGGACCTTCACCCTCAATGAGCTGTTGGAGGGACCTATAGCAGCCTCAAGGCGAAACTTTGCTGAGGTGCAGATTGCAGCAGATTTTGGTCGTGGCTGATAGCCAGGTTGACTCCCCTGGGCATCTTCTTCCTTGATGCCAGGAACGTACAATCAATCATGCTGCTTAATGGTCTGCATGGGCCCTGCACTTGTTCGGCGCTTGTAAGGTCAACGCAGAGCTAGTAGCTCGGCGCTGCTTCGCCAAGCGCTTCCCCGAGGATGCATAGTCGTGACTGGCAGTTGCTGCCACATCTTGTGTCTCCCTTCGTTAGGCATGTGTGTGTGTGTGCATAACGTTGTCTGCGAGGAGCCTGAGAGGAAAATGGTTGACCTCAGGCTGTGGCACACGGTGGAGGCCGCCCTGGCACAGTTCAGTGAAAGCACCGCGGTTCCGTTAGTCCTGCAGGAGGAGGAGCAAGACATCTTCGGCCGAATGCATGGTGTCTGGTTGGCAAACAGCACGACTCCTGGCCCGGCTGCGTTCTCAGCGAGCCTCTTCCAGCGGACTCCGACTCTGGCCAAGGCTCTGGCGGGGAAGAGAGTGCGGCCAAGCGCGCGAGGAAAATGGCCTCGTTGCCAGAGACTTCTCGCACCTCCGGTCAGACATCCAACACCCGGTGCGTGCCACGACCGTAGCCACTACCTTCAAGTCCGACTCGTTGCAGACCTGACCCGACTCTGAATCCACGAATTGGCTAGAAGACGACACCCACACTTAGAGATCTTGACATATCAGCTTTCCGGGACTTTGGTCTCAGCTCCCAGGCTCTTCGCCATGGAGGTGTCCGAAGGACAAGAAACGGAGGAAATCGAGGAAACCGGCGAGCCCGGCCCTGCCCAAGCTGATCTGGCAGACAAAGAGTTGGTTTCTGCCCTGTTCAAAACAGTGCACCAGCGTTTCCTGGCCGCCAGAGCCAGCATTGCGGCATCCTCCGTGAAACTGCAGACGTTGCAACGCGGACGCGTTGCCAAAGTCGAGATGATAAAGATGCGGGAGGCAGCAAAGTGCTTTGAAACTGTGGCTCCTGTGCTCAAGAGCCTCGCGCTACGGATTCGCCTCGCAAGCTTCGAGGAGCAGCAAGCCGTTCGGCGGCTGCAAGAAGCTTGTCGAGTGGTAGTTTGCAAGCGGCGTGTTCATGGTCTCTGCATCCGGCGCCTGCAAGCCCTGCTTGTGGGACTCGAGAAGAAGGTCGAGGCTCAGCAGTTACTTTCTCGATTGCACATGCGTCGTCGAATGCGAGAGCATCCCGAAAGTCTCTTGAGAGTAGCGCTAAAGGCTGTGCAGCTGCGACGGCAACTCTCAGAAAGAAGAGAACATGAAGCAGTGTCTTGTATCCAAGCACGTGCACGTGGTGGTTTCGAACGTGCACAGCAGAGGACCGAGAAGGAGCAGGTTGCCATGCAGACAGTGAGGGATGTTTGTCGGCGGTTTGCTGCACAGCAGAGCTTGCGTGCAGTTGGACAGAGGCAGTTGCTGCAACATTCATCTGATCTCTTGAGATCCGTGATTCAAACTTACAAGAAACGATCGCAGTTAGCTTTTCACTTGCTCTACAGTCGGGCCAGTGCGAGAATAACTGCTATGTGGCGTGGGGCTTTGGGACGACGGTCTGCGCGGAAAGTTCGGTTTGAGAAATCGGCTCAGCGCGCCTGCAACACCCTAAAGAGCTTCCTGCGCTGCTATTGGGCACGAGAGACGCTTCTCGGGCGACGGCTGGAGACAGACCATGCAGACAACCAGAGGATTTTCTGCATTGCTCTGAGAACCCTGAAAATGCGAATGCGCTTTTGCCGTTCAGTGGACGAGGCCCGCAAAAAGGCTGCCATGGAGGTGCTCTCCAGGTACGTAAAGGGAATGTACATCCGCAGTGGCCGTGTGTTTGATTGGGAGAAGTATGCAAAGAGGACGGGTCGCCGAATTACCGACGACATACGCGAGCGCATGGCCTCTGATAAGGCAGAGGTGGAATGGGCAATCCGTGTTCGAAAGCACGTGCTCCGTGTGAGGGTTGAGCTCGAGGATGAACGGCTGCAAGTGGCCAACATGGCTGCGCTGCAGTTGCAAAGGAGTTGGCGAGCTCGCCAAGTGAGGCTCCAGCAGTTTATGTCCAGGTTGGCCTTACGGCTTGCTGCTGAGCGTCGGGCCCTTCTGGCACTGCAGCGATCGGAGGTGCAGGCGATGCACGGCATGAGCTCAGATTCGCTTCAAGCTGGTGCTCTCCAGCCTTTTCATGTGCAAGTGATGTGCGCTCGGCCGTATCCTCCACGTGACTGGGTCGCGTCCCTGGCTGAAGCCCCAGAGCCTGTGGTGGACGTGGATGCCGCCGACTCCTTCGCCATCCTCGCCGGCCGCAGTGGGACAGCCTACTGTTTGCCAAGCCACGCAAATGCCGAGCTGATTGGCTCACCCGAGCCGCTGAAGCTGAAGGGGCCCTTTGTGCTGCAGCACCATCGCCTCCTTGCAGCAAGCCCCAGTGTCGTGCAGGCCGCCTTGGCATTTGGTTGGTGTGTGTTATCTCATGGTACGTCCGGCACAGTTTTTGTTGCTTTTGTAGGCCCACGTCTAACTTGCATGTCGAGTTCGTTTGTTCCCTCGCCCTCGGGCAGGTCTCTTGTGGTGCGCACCACGCGCTTCTAATGACAGGAGACGGGCTCTGCTTTGCATGGGGCAAGAACGATTGTGGGCAATGCGGCATTGGATGGCCACGCCCCGAGCAGCTGGAGCAACGGGTGGTGGCCGAAGCGACGTGCTTGCAGCCATGGGCAGCAACGCATGGAGTTGCAACTTCGGAGATGCGTTCTGCTGGTCTCCTGGAGCCACAGCGCGGTGAGAGCCTCACAGCTGCTTGTGCTTCTGGTGCCGTCTTGCCTCGCCTGCGGAGCGTCTCAGCTGGACCCCAGACGAACCTTGCTCTGGATTGCGACGGACAAGCGTGGGCATGGGGGTCCAGAACAGGTTTGGGCCTGAATTCCTGGATGCCCCTGGCACAACCTCGTGCTGCTCCATCCAAGGGCACAGTTCGGCCGGGTGCGGATGGGAGTCGACATCCTACAGCCTGCCCCTTTCTGCTTTTCCAGGTCATTAAGACCACTGAAACGGGAGCTGCGAGGAGTTCGAAGAGTCCTGTAGAGTTGCAGGAGTTGGACTTGAAGGAGTTGGCAGGCAACGTGCTTGTGCCGACCTTACTTTGCAACCTCACGCCGCTGGAAGCCGAAGGCTCTGCGCGCTTAGTGTCCTCGGCGCTGCCGGAAGCAGTCATCCTTCACTCAAAAGGGGGCAAGCCCCAAGCTATCTTGACTCCCGCAGCAGGAACAGGAGCAGGTGGTGGTCGAAGTGAGAACTTCTTCGTCAGCGCGGTGGACACTGAGCATGCAAGTTTCGCGGTTACGGCCCGTGGCGTTGCATACAGCTGGGCCTCCGTAGGAGGAGACATCCTGGGACGCTCTGGTGCAAGCAATGCTCCTGCTGCAATCCCAACCTTCCTGCAACTCTCCATCTGTGTGACATGTATCAGTGCGGCCATAGACCACGCACTTGCCTTGACTGCACATGGCCGTGTTTTCACCTGGGGGACTCTGGAGGCTTCTGTGGGGACTGAGCGGTTCCAGCGACGCTCCTTCACGCAGCCCATGTGTGTAGAAGGAGCGGTGCGAGGCTTGAAAGTCAGCAAAGTTCTGGCAGGCCGCACGTCCAGCCTGGTCGCGTTTCAGGATTGTGAGACAGTGCTCGGATGGGACATGGTGGAGGTTTCAATGCTGAAGGGCAAGGGTCATGTTGACCCAGCAGTGTACGAATTCCCCTTAACCTACGATGCTTTCGGGGGCACCGACCCGGGCTCCTCTGACTCTCCGAAGTTCTTCGAGAAAGTCCTTTCACCAGCTCGACGGCCTCCCTCAGCCATCTGCTCTCCGACTTCCCCGAAAAGCCCAAGAAGCCCAATGAGCCCCATGAGCCCCGTGAGCCCAACGTCCCCGACATCACCTCACAGATCTGGCGCTGGCCGCAACAAAGTCAATGCAAAGCTCAGCTTGTGCCAGTCTCAGACCTTGCAACTTTTGATGCAGGAGCCTCCGAAGGCACAGGGGCCTTTCTCTCATTCTGAACTCTTTGCTTGGGCAGGGAGGAGGTCGGCTACCGCACACGCTCGGAGGGAAGACGACGAGGATGCTTTCAGGCAGCAATCCATGCGCGAGATGAGAGCAGAGCGCTCTCGCATCAAGCAGCTAAGCAACGTGTCCTTGCTGAGAGAAGTAGCAAGGCCAAGGACGTTCGTGGAGTTTGACCGCGAGATTTCCATGTACAGGAGACTCTCCGACCCGCCAGAGGAGCTCCGCAGAACTTTGCTTGAAAACCGCCTCGCCCTGGAGTCTGCTGCTGAATGTCAAGCAGAACTTGAGCACCGAATGAATTCCCTCTGTCAAGCGTAGAGGCTCGAGCTGACCGCCAGTTCCACTTGGATGTCTTCACTTGTCTCGTAACACAATAGTACATTAAAGGCCGTCCGATCTGTTGGTCATATAGCAGCGATGTTTCGCTCATTGACATGCTGGGGGCCCGCAGCGCACTTGAAGCCGCGAATCAAAGGCGTCTCGGCAGCACCTGCTGACACCGGCAACTTCCACAGCCTATTTCGATCTCTTTGCACCGTGTCAATGTATCATTGTTTTCGCAGAATGGCTGCAAGCTTTGCAGGTCGTGTGGTGTTACGCTTGGTACACTTGGGGGCTTGTGGGGTTTGGGGCTTCCTCGACAGAAACTCACGTATCTCTTCATTACCACGTCAGGGTGTCTGACAGCCGCAGGTCCTAGGCACATCTGACACACTGAGTTGACAGCAGCAGCTGGCATCTAAACTTCGGCGCTGCCAGCGCAAGCAAGGAACACAGAACTTGGAACGCACGAACCAAATGGCAATTGAGCGATGTGAGTCTTTCAGCTTGAGTAGCGCGAGGCGGCATCATTCCTTTCTACCAGCGCATCCGGCAGGAGCGGAGCGGGCAGTGCGGCTCAGTGCGGCTCGCGTGCGATATGTCATGCTCTTCAGGTTCCTCTTCTTGACTTTACGCTGTGGTGTCCACCGTAATCGCTTCGACGGCTTCGACAGGAGGAGACCGAGAGAAGATATCGTCAGTGTTGGGCTCAGCAAATATGACACTGCTTGGTCTTCTCGGATGTGTTCTGACTTCTGATGCAGGCTGCCTTTCCTCAGTGTCAGCAAGGAGCCCTCGAAATGGCCAGCGCCACCTGATCCCAGAGATGTCGATAGAAGGCTTTGCAAGCTGGATTTGGCAAGAGTGTCTCTGCCGCACGGAGTACATTCTTCTTCACGCTGCAATCCTTGAATCTTTGCACCGCGGCTTGTGCCCAGGAAATGAACATCAAAGTTGGGGATCGTGTTCGAGTTCTCTATGGCAGTGAGAAGGGCAAACATGGCGTCATCAGCCGAATCATCCGTGATAAGAACCAGGTGGCTCCAGCTTCTTTATCCATGTCTCGGCGTCATCGGATGATATTGGGGTTTCCGAAGTACGGCGTCGTCTCGTGAGAGGTTCCTGCAAGAAGGGGCATGCGACGGGGCGCAAAATACCTCATTGCCAGTTTTCTCAAGCTCCGACGACACTAAACCCTCAAGACTTAAACGACTTAAACCCTAAACCCTAAACCGAGAACCCACGCCCCCCCAAACTCCCCGAAACCCTGAACCCTAAGCCGCAGACTCCGATGCCAGGTCATCGTGTCTGGTGTCAGCCTAAAGCGAAGCCCGGGCCCCGATTGTTCTCTCGTCGGCGACTTGGGAGTTGCCGAAAATTAGGGGTACCTGTAAAGGGATTCAAAAGGGTACTATGAGGGTTCTATAAGGGGTTTAGGGTTTAGGGTTTCCGAAAACCAGGGGTGCCTTATTCTGGAGCCCTTATGATCAGGATCCTAGTATTCAGGGTACTATATCAGGGTCCCCTATTTTTTCGGAAACTCCCATTTTGAGGTGAGGACCTGGGCTCTGCCCGCCACTCGGTAACAGGTGAGGACTATGTGTAGAATGTAGACATATAGGGTGCTTAGGGTTTAGGGTTTAGGGTTTAGGGTTTAGGGGTTTAGGGTTTAGGGTTTTAGGGTTTAGGAAGGGTTGGATACCGCCTCCATTCAGTATCAGTTGGCTCAGAAGTATCATGTCAATCTAGGGAGATGGGCGGTTCTCCCAATTAGGGTCCCTCGTTTGGGGTCCTTTTTGATACGGGTGCTGCAGTACTTAAGGGACCCAGAAAGGGACCCTAATTTTGAGAACTACCCACAGAAGGTCCTGAATAATATCCCCATTGTAGACTGTTACTGTATGGGGGCAGTACCCAAGAGAGGACAGTACTCAGTACTCTCATCCCAAGCCTTCAAACCCAAGACCCTAAGCGCAGAAGCCCGACCGGAATCCCAAAACACTTCAACGCCCGAACCCCCAAACTCAAAACCACAAAAACCAAGAACTCTTCAACTCCCGAAGCGAACCCCCAGTAAGTCGGAACATGTGTTGAGCATGATTAGTGCTAGGCTTTCCTATGGTTTTCCTTAGTGGCATCAGGATGAGGATGTCCAAACTTTCTGGCTTCTTCAGCAACAAATCCCCGTACGCCGTACACCATATATATATATATATATATATATATATATCGGGAGCATTCCAATTCCCAGGCTTCTGGCACCCGGACCCTGGGCCTGGCAAGCCTTCCATCGTTTCGGTGGAGCTTCTGGATCTGCAAAGAGTTTTTCATGCTGTTCGGGTGTAGGGTTTCAGTTTTCGTCTTTTTGGTTGAGCCGGGGTTGAAGTTTTTTCTTTCTGCGAAAGTTGGAGGTCTTGGTAGGACTCGGACATGTAAGGTTAGGGTTTCTGAGTCGGGCGCTTTCGGGGTTGGGGGCCAAGGCTTGCGGCGTTATGTTGAGGGGTTTCAGGTGGCCGATCTTTGGTGTAGGGCAGAATGCACACGCCCGAAACCTGTCACCTGAACCCTAAAGCCCTAAAGCCCTGCGTATCTTCTTAAGGTGCCCGATCCACATCACGAATGTCGTGCTAGTGGATCCGGTGACGAAGCAGCCGACAAGAGTCAAGAGGCAAGATGCCCGCAACATCCAGCGATCGTAGTTTCTGCTGCCATGGTGACTGTAAGTTTGAGTGTAAGCCCTAAACCTGAAACCCCAAACCTTACACTTCGGGCGAGAAGCGCTCATGAAAAACCAGCAGCAAACTATCACCCTAAGCCCCAGCCTAAACCCTAAACCCAAGCACCATCCCAAACCCGAACCCTGACCCTCAACCCCAAGCCCTAAGAGGCCCTAAGATATTCAGTGAATGCTTAAAGGGATGCTGTAGTGGGCTGGGCTAAGAGCAGACACGTTGCAGACAAAGGTCCCCGGAAGGCTGGGGAGAGCGTGTGTCTGAAAGTGCTCCAAAGCGGTTTCCACGAACAAGAAAAAACAGCAAGCCCTGCCGTTTTAGGATTTAGGGTTTAGGGTGTAGGGAGTTGGGAGGTTTCAGAAGCCCGGGCGGGAGAAAAGTCGCCGAGAGTTTGGCGATGCTTAAACTGAAGGAAGACGGGAGATTCAGAAGACAAGGGCTCGGCGACTGGGAGTTTGGACGGACGGTGAGGGTACTGTAGTGATGAGGAGCATTGGGATTGTAAACAGAGGCAGAAAAAGAAAAAGGAACCAACACAGCTTTGCTCAAATACCAAGAAGACAGAAACAATAATGAGCTTGGTGTCTCGCCAACTACCGCAGGAGCTTGTGTCGCCTGAACTGACTTGTTCTCTTGTTCTCCTCCGTACTGCTTGGCGATTGCTCAGCCGGCTTGCTTTGCGAGGGAGGTCACTCAATAAGCCATGGAACTTTTGTGGGGATCGCTCGCCGAACACAGCAAGTGGTGTGATGAATGGGGTCTGTATCACCGAGGCGGTACATGATGAATGGCGAAGGCGTTCGCATCTCCAAGGCGCGCCAGAGCTGTGCTTTAGCTTTAGCCTTCATAATCAAGGTGGATCCTTGAAACTAACGGTTGCTCAGTCAGGAGCTCCAAATCCACTCGGTCAGGTCTCCGGCTGTGCCATGCCGGAGCCAGTCGCAGTCGGCCTCAACGAGCGCGAAGTCCTCTGGAAGCAGCACGAGGCCAAAGTCAGCAAGGGCAGCGAAGCCACGGAATCCTAGATCCGATCCCTAACACCCTCTCGTCCCCTAGACCCTGATCCTCAAGCCCAGATCCCTAACAACCTGATCTATAAACCCTGAAGCCCTAAGACTTCAAAGCAGGAGGGGGTGCTCCGGCAAGCGAAGGAACGGCGTGGGCCGCCCAAGGAGAGCACGACTCTAAGTGCACCTGTGAGCTGGACAGAGCTTCGCAAGATGCACCAGGTTCACGGTTCAGGGGTAGAGACTGAAAGTGAGTGGACGCATCAGCCGCAGGAAGACATCTTTGGAAATAAGGCGCGGCAGTACACGGCTTCGGGAAAGTCGGAGTCTTGCAGACCTGCAGTGGTGCTTCGTGTGTAGCCGGGGCCCGAAGCAGGAGCACTTCAAGACCCTGGTGCGTCTCGTTCGCGAGCGGCGAGCTGCCGAAGATGCCCAGGGCAAGGCCCGGCGGGCCCAGGGGAGTTTGTCGGAGTGGGAGTTTCCGAGACTAGGGGACCCTAATATAGTACCCTAAATAGTAGGATCCTTATTATAAGGACCCCGAAATAAGGTACCCCTAGTTTTCGGAAACTCCCCTGTCGGAGTGGCGAAAGGCTGGAAGGGGGAAGCTGATCCCCGGCCAGGCTTCGAGGACGTTGCTCGAGTGAGAAGTGGAAGCTGCCGCGCGAAAAAGAAAGGGAGTAATGCAGGGAGGGGGTGAGGGGTGGAGCAGGGGGTAGCGTCGCTTGCACTGCTTGGACCTACTGAACCTGCCGCAGATTGGGAAGCATGATGCTCGCAGGGATGCGGGGATGGGAACATGGGCTTGCACGATGTAAAGTGGCACGAGTCAGACAGCTCCCAGCTAAAGGATCGCGCCGACGAAGACCTGTCGGACAGTCAGCATAATCCTAAGACTGATGCTTGCAAGATGATGCCATGAATCAAGGAGAAATCGCAGCAAATGACCGCAGGATCATGAAGTCGCATCAATAACTTTCTGTGCGGCATGAACTATTCTTGACAGTGCTGCCAGCATAAAATTCCGCACACGTGGACAAAGGAAGCCACACGGACAAGCGGTCCAATGCAGTCACCAGCGCGGCTGGCCTGCCCGATTTGCCAGGAGGACGGCATCACAGGCGTATCCATATCTCCAGGGGCGCAGCAGAACGGCTTTTTGGCCCTGGGTTTTGGTGTCAGGAGCACATCAAGCTTGCAGCTGCTTCGCAGGCACCTTTCCGGGAGTGAAAGTAACGAATTTGGGAAGCGAGAGTCGAGTCTGTCTCGGGGCTTCTGGTCCCGGCGCCGGCAAGTTGCAAAGATTCGCGAAGGTTGCGAGCTGTGGCCACCGATTCTGCACCCAGTGCATCGAGCAATGGGCCGCCAGCTGCTCTTCATGCCCACTGTGCAAACAGGATTCTGGGGTGCTGGTTGCTGCCTCTTCACTAAAAGAATGTCAGAGTCCGTTCTCAGGCTCCAGGCATGCTGTGAGCTGCAGGAGATGGGCGCTCTCTTGCCACTCCCACATGGCGAGACAGGAGGCCTGGCGGGCCTGGCTCCGTTTCATCCCGTGCCTTGCAATTGCGTCCGTCGGCAGACAGGCTCTGCGCCAGCGAAGCGACGACTCGTTCCAGCACGGCAGCTGGACCAACTTGTCGGCAGACTAGGGTATGCTTTGAGCAAACACTTCTGGAAGAAGCATGCGCATGTCGTCAACCGAAGCATCTTGCAGGAACTAAGCGACGAGGCCTGGCCTTGCTTTGCCGATGTGCCGTCAGTCGCGTGTGCAAGCCACCGGTTTGTCGTTTGTTGCAATTCCGGTTGTGCAGCTTATAAGACACAGAAAGACGCGGACCATGCGATGCTTGCTGCAAGCCGAGCCTCTGTTCAGTGAGAGACGACATATCATGCGGCAAGACTACGCATGAGCACCAGCGCCATGGCAGAGCTGAATCTGCGCAGCTGTGGGCTGAAGGTGGGCATGAAAGCCGCTCCGTACATAAATCAAACTGCGGCACCAGCAAACAGAACGTCCGGAAGGCAGCGGACCTGGAGAACTTAGCCCTCGCACTGAAGGCACAGGGGGCAGCTGTGTGATCTTGGCGCTTCGTCGTCGTTGCCGTCGTCGAACTCGAGCCTGGGCCCTCCCACTCAAGCTCCCTGAAAGTGAGCACTGGCCACATTAGTAACACCAATGTAAGTTACAGTGAGTGTCTCGAAGGTTTCGTTTGTTGGGAATATGTCCGACACGAGGATGGCATGGAATCTGGCCCTAGCGCTTGTCAAAAGTGTCTCGAAATGGAGAGATTCACAGTAGTTGTGCAGCCGCCGAACAGCCCGTCTGCGGCGTGCAAGCCTTACAGACCACTTGCCCGTTCCCAGCAACATGGCCTGTCGTGACCCCCGAAATCTTTCGCAACTTCAGCTGCATTGCCTGCAGTTGCTCTATCATCATGCAGTGCCCTGCAAAGCTCACTCTCGTGGGTATGTGGAGCGGAGGGTTAGGGTTCAGAGTGCAGGACAAGAAGCACAACATCACTGCCGTGGATCTGAGCGACAACGCCCTCGACAATTCCGGAGGTTCCACTTGGTGGGTGCTTTTTGGACTGGCCCATCCAGCCATGAAACTCGAACTGCTCGACTCTACTACTTGTCGTTCCTGGCACTGACACCGCTTGCTGCGCGCATACTAAGAATGCATGTGTGGCGGCCAGGTGCCAAAGTATTGGAGTATATGTTGGAAAATGACTTGGTCAAAAGACTGGTGCTGAACGACAACGACCTCGGAGCCTGTGCTACGGCAAGAGTCATGTTGAGTTAGCCGTGCCCCACGATGCCTTGTCTGTCCTTCGCTGCGGCATGCCGAGGAGATGACATCGCCGAGGCGTTAGCAAACCTGTTGCAGACAAACTCCACGCTGGAGCAGCTGGATCCTTGGCGACGATGAAGGCAGGCATAGTGGCCACTCGCAATTGACATCCAAGCCTACATCAAATGCTTGTGATCATTGGTCGAGAGTTTTCGCAAAGCCTTCAGCCGCCCTAAACCTTAAGCCCTAGAAGGCTCGAACACCCAGAACCCCCAACTCCCATGATCCAAGGAGCTTCAAGGAAACACGATCTACACCGAAGGCATGGCGTGCCTGGCGACTTCTTTACCCAAGAATCGTCTCCTGGTGGCAACGTGGATTCACAGAGAACAGAGAAGAGAAGGGCGCCTGAGTCCTGAGGTGTGCTGCAGCATCTCGACCTGGGCCACAACCAGCACCTCGGCACTCCTTCGTCCCGTCAGACCAACCCAAAACACAAGAAGCCCAAGCCCCTAAACCCTAAACCCCCCTAAACCCCAACCCCCAAACCCTAAAGCCAAAACCCCTAAACCCCTAAACCCGTAAACCCCAAAACCCCAAAACCCCTAAAAGCCAAAACCACTAAACCCCAAAACCCCAAGACCCCTAAATCTCCTGTTGCTCTGCCGCTCCGGAGGCTCGGGATTCACGGGGCAGAGCTCCTCGCTCCTGGGTTGCCAGGGCCACGGCCTCGGACAGCGGAAGAGAATCCCGGGCTTCAGGAGGTTTCTTTGAGGGGTTGGGGGTTTATGCGAATTTTCAAAAGGAGGTGGGGGTTGTTGGTCCTAGGGGTTGTAATGTTCAGGGTTTTGCGGCTGCAGGACTTTCGGGGTCGGAGGCTGAGAGGCTGCGTCGCGCGACCCTTTGGCAGGTCGTCGTTGACAAGCTTGAGCTTGAGCGGCAACAGGATCTGTGGAGCCCTGGATGCATTGGGTCTCCCATCCCTTAGAGGTTTAGGGTTTAGGGATGTTGCGGCTCTGTTAACCCTGAACCCCTGGATGACTGGGAGCCGACAGTTCAGCCAGACTCGTAGTATCGGAAGTGGGGAGCAGTGTCTAATTTTATAAAGTGATGTCGTAACGTTGGCATTCTGCTGTGCTGCAGGATCTGGTGCCCAGCAGATCCTGTTGAGCCTCAAAGATTCAGGCCGGCGACCATGCCTGTGCAACACAACCCTCCTTGAAAGGGCATGGTAAGCGGTGCAGGCATCTGTGACACGAGTGTTCATCCCAAAATATGCTGCGAAAGGTAGCGTGGCATTCTTGGACCTGGCTATGAATGAAATCGGCTCACAGGGGATTGAGCTGATGTGTTCTGCTTTGGCAGAGGCTTGGCGACATGTAGCATGGACTGCGTGGTCTTCGGCAGTTGTCAATGCAGCAAGACATGCTGTCTGCAGCAAGGAAAATGGAACCGTGACCAGCCTCAATCTGGGCAGCAATCGCATAGATGCAGACGGCGCCGTCTGTCTCTGCACTGCAATCTCGGAGAATACGGCGTTGCGCATCGTGACATTGCAACAGCAGCTCACCGTGCGATTAGGGAAATCGAAAAAGCTTTGCACGTCGCTTGCATAAAGTTAAAAAGTCTGTTCAATCAGGAATGAGCTCGGCGAACAGGGTGCCGCCTCTGTAGCTGTGCCTTGGGCAGATGAAAGCTCACTTCGGCAGGGAACGATATGCTTTGGAGGTGAGAGGGTTGAGAGCTGGGGCGTAAACTAGTTGGTTATTTCTACTTCGCACCCTACGATTTATTTGTGTAACCGCGCAAGGACATGCTGGTGAAGAATGGGCGACTGACCTGCCTGGACCTCACGGGCAACAGCCACCCGGCGGCAATCAACAATCGCAGCCTTCAGGAGTTTGCATGATGTTCGCGAGGGTTCTCCAAAGCTGTCCGGAGACGGTTGAGTGCCATGATGTGAATCATCGCCGGATGCTCCTGTGTGGGTTCACTGTCCTGGTGCGTCGCTTCGGGTGGTGCTGAGTTTTGCTGGAACATTTCGACTCCTGGATCAAGTCGAAGTCCTAGGTATTGCTGTTCGTAAGTCGGTGTTCGTGAGCGAAGAAACTCAGGTTGAGAAAATACACAACAGCGGCACGCTTTGAGGGCACTACACGCCCAGGCATTGGTGACGTGGGCGCGGCTAACATTGCCGCTGCCATTGAGCCTCTCGGTTAGTCAGCGGCTTTTGGCTGTAGTCTCCGTTGACAATGCGGCACTCGGAGCTTCATAGACTCACAGGTCTAAGCAGATGCCTGCAGCCGTAAGGAAGCACGGCAGCTTCAAGAGTCTCGCGCTGGCTCACAACTCCATCTCTGACGAGGCGACTCTCTTCTTTCCTGCAGGGCGTGCATCAACGGCAAATGGAGACAGAGTCTGAGGGTGTGAGTAGCCTGCGCATGATGCTCGCAAGCTGTTGAAGCTGGCTGTAAGTATATTGTGTGTACCCTAGTTGTCAAGTTGGCGGATGTGTGGGATGGCAATGTCCCCTGTCAGCGGCCCTAGGTGAAAAGACTTCTAGAACACGCCGTTTTGCAGCCCCGCCATCTGAGACCATCTGCCGCAGGCCGCCGCTTCCCTGGCGTCTGCCGCACGCTCGTCACTGTGCTCTTTGGCCTTGGCCGGGAATGCGATAGGCTCCTTGGCTCAGACATTTTGGAGTCATCATGGAGACCAAGAAACTCTGCGTTCTGTCCGAAGGAGACGATGGGGGCTCCCAGCTGCTGCAGGCAGCTACGGAGAATGCTGAGCTCGTGGCCAGGGCCTTGTGGACTCGTGCCCGTCAGCGCACACGGAGCCATGTTCAGCATCCTTTCTTGTGACACTGAGGTCCTGGACCTGTTGCACCGTGGCAGGAATATGTTGCCAAGGGTGTGAAGAGAATCTCTGAAATTCCTGGTAAGGGAAGAAAGCCTAGTCAGCAGTTGTCGGTTTGATCGCAGGAAGAGCTTGAAATCACGAGGGCTGCCCTCTGCTTGGTGCCTGCCCTTGCTTTTTCCCTCGTCCGAGGTATAACAATATCAGCTCTGAGGTCTCTGACGCTATCGAGAAGCTTCTCAGAGATAGGACCGGGTAGGTGCACTGACTTCGGCCCGAGATCCAAAAAGTTGCTATCTCTGCCTACAGTCAGTGATGGACGGATCGGCAAGCATAGCATGCCTTCTGCAAGGCGGCGGATGAGCCTGAGATGCAGGACTGCAACTGCCAGGCCGGGTGCGCTGTTAAAGGGGGCTGCAGCAAATTTCAATAGATCAGAGATCAGAAAACGAAACGAGACAGAGACACTCTACGAGAGGTAAACAGATTCAGCCTATCCCATGCAGAAAGGTGTGCGGTGGAAGTCACGAACCTCACGTTCTTTTGCTGTGCGATGGATGCAATGCTGGGTACCTGTCTGAGCTCGCTCCTGCAAACACTTGAAGCGGCCTGATTGCTTGCCCTGCAGGTATCACACTTTTTGCATTGGAATCCCTGCTGTTCCACCCGGAGATTGGTACTGCCAGAGGCGCTTCGCGCGTTGGCCGTGCTTTCCAGAGAAGCCCCCTTGGAGCCTTGAAGTGCCCCGATGCGCCGAAGCCCCAAACTCTCAAGAGCTGAGTCTGCAGGTGCGAGGGCGAGCGAGGCGCAAGGAGCGACCCAGCACTTGAGCCGATGCCAAGCTTTGCAGCACCGCTCCGAACACCGCAGTGCCCAAGCCTCCAAAAGCCTTAAAGCCCCAAAAGTCTAAATCAAACTTAAACTATTTGAAGCCCTTAAACATTTAAGTTACACTTAAACCACACCCGAAAGGCTCGTGCTTCTACATCCTAGAACACCCGAACCCCAAAGAACCCCGAAGCCTAAGCCAAGAGCGAAGGATCGGCTTGGGGCGGCCTCCAGGGCGCAGGGCATCCAGAGTAGAGTTGGGGGCAGACTTTGTCGGGTTTTGGGATGTTTAGATCTACGTTTGGGGTTGACTCTGCACTGCAAACAACGATTCGAAATCGGAGTTTTTTCGAGCAGCTCTCTTCGTTCTGCATGCACACATCGATGGACCCGTGCTGCTTTCAGAAATGGTGCGCATGTTAGTTCAGTCGTGGCTCTACGACACAGGCTCCACCAGCATGCTTTGTTGTTCGCTCCTGCATCGACTGTGTGGGATGTCATGTCGGACCTTCCCTGTCGTTGAGGCCAGTCCTTCCTTGGCTGCGGGGCAGCTGAGGCTTCGTTGCCGTTCTTGTTGTTTCCGGGCATAATGTGGAGACAGGGGCAGCGAGCTGCCGCAGTAAGACAGTGCCGTTGTCGTGTTCACGATCAAAGACTTGTCTTTACTTCTCCAGGGTGGTCGACCTCGTCGTCGCCTGCGCCGTTTCTCAGGCATTTGCTTGCGCGAGGGTGATCATGATTCCCAGATGTTTCTCAGAGGCAACTTGTGCGTGGATCCTTCCTGACAGCAGCTCGCATCAAGGTGATATGCCTGTTTCACTTACTTGTGGGGAAATGCGGGGGAAAGGAGAGCAGAGAGCGCATTGTGTTGGCCGTGTTCGTGTTGCCTTGCGTTCAGCCGAAGTTCAGCCATCTCGACGATCCTGTCCTGTCCCAAGTGACAAAGTCGCTGTCGCAGTGTGTCGAATTGCCGCGGTCGTTTACAAGTTGAAGGCGACAGTTCTGCAAGGACAGATGTTCGAGGCTTTGCAGATCTGCTCTTTCTGGCATGACTTTGGGGCGTAGGGGTGTCGCGGGGTGTCGCGTGTTTGCTGTTCCGACGGTACGAGCACGAGAAACAGCCGTTTGGCTCGAGGTCTCCCAGTAGAGCAATGCGTCGATCGCTCTGTGGGCCAAGAAACACGAGCGAAGGAACACTCTACCCCAGTCCTCAGAAGAACCAAGACATGCCAGCGCTGTGCCTTGGCCACGTTCGGCCCCTAAGCAAATGTGCCCCCGCATTCAAGCCTCTGTGTGGACAGCCAGTCATGCAACACAACTCTGGGTCTGCCTACCTGCTCCGGAACGCCGAGGAGCTTCGCAGGGGTTTGAGGTTCAGGAGGTAGACGAATTTCAAGCTCAAGGCTTTGGAAGAGTGAGGGCATAGGAGTTCGTAAGGGCCTAAACTCGAAACCCTGGCGCCCAGAACGCTGTTGACCCTAATCTTTGAATCTGACGTTGAGTATTTGGCACCGGTCGGGCACTTCATCTCATGTTAAATTAATCTCTCCCGCCCGAGGAAGGGTCCTGGTTCAGGGGTAAAGGCTCCGGCGGAGCTTCAAGGTATGGCAACAGCTTCAGGGTTCAGAGTCTAGAGGTTTCGGGGTTCGGGTCTAGGACAAGAGAGTCTTTCTGGGTATATATTCAGCCTGCGTACTTGTTATCCTCCTGGCGTAGGTGTTGAAAGTATAGTATTTCACATCTTTCTCGTTGAGTTCAGTCCTTCCTCGGCTGCGGGGCATCCGAAGCTTCGTTGTTGTTGCATTGCCGCTGTTGTTCCGGGACATGTGAGCTGCCGCAGTCATGAACTGCCTAGCTCGTGTTGACGATCAGAAGTGTCAGTGTCAGCGAACGCTTCTCCAGGGTGGTCCACCTCGTCGTCGAGTGCGGCCTCACTCTCTCTTGAAGGCGACTCTGATTCCCAGATGTTTCTTAGCCTCCTCCCTTACAGCAGCGCCCGTCAAGGTCATGTGCCTGTTTCACTTCTTTGCGAGGAAAGGAGGGCAGAGAGCGAATTGCCTTGGCCGTGTTCGAGTTGCCTTGCATTTGGCCCTCTCGGCGATCCTTTCCGCATTGACGCAACCGTTCGTTTTTTCTAGTGCTGCTGACTCGGTCTCGCATTGTATCAAGGCAGCACGTGGCCAGCATGCCGTGCTTTCACGACTCACATGCAGCGCTTCATGCTAGATTCTTCCGCTGACCCAGAAATTGCTTTGATGGTTGAGCGGCGACAGATCGGCAACCATACATAGATTTTCAACCCTTTCCAGATCTGCTCCTGCCATGACTTTGGGATGTAAGGGCGTCGCGGGCTTGGTGTTCGAGCGATGTTTTGCTGTAGGTGACGGCGACCTTACGAAGCCGTTAGGCTCAAACTCTCCTAGAGCTCAATCGGTCCGTGACTTGAATGATAGGTTCTAAATTGTCTGGCCATCTCCCTTCAGACCACGTGGAGAGCTGGCAGTTGGGGAGGCCACAACAGCTACGGTTGTGACCAACTGCCAAGCTCGGTCTTCATGCAATTGCGCAAACTCCTCCTCTCATCGCTCTTGCAGCCGGCCTTGATGTCACCACACTCCCTTTTGCAGTCTTGAACAAGCCGGTTGCATTGTTCACCTAAATCTGGTCCTCATGCCTTTTTGCTTGAGCCTGATTGGTGTGTGCTTGGGGGCGGCCTTGGCAGGCTGACGGCCACCTCCCTGGCTTTATCCCTGGTTAAGAATCCAGGTGTCTAAGGGGAAGGTCTATCTGCAATCCCGTAGCTTGTGTCGAGCTCTGCGGGCCTGCTCCGACTTTTCTGCTTGACCTATGCTAAGTCGGATAGGATCGGGAAGTCTGCCAGCCAGACTGAAAGAAAGAGGGAGAGAGTACTCTCTGTCTTCCTGAGGCCTGCCTTCACCCGTCTGGCTTCGTCGTGTGCCAAGAAAAGCACGACAACGGCTTTCATGTGCATCTTATTCCAACTGGTTTTTGCACGGCATCGTCCAAGGCTTCTCTGGACCGACTCTGGGAGTGCAAGCCCCAGTCTTCAGGTCCAACAAACCGCTTGTTTATTGGCACTGTTGCTACAGCAGCCCGCTTGCGCCAAGCATGCATTCGCAGTGGAAAACCTCCGTATTCGACTGATCGCAGTCCCTGAATCCCGAAGTCCCTAAACCCTTAAAGCCCGGAACTCCAGGTGTCCCCCAACCCTAAGGCCCCCAACCCTAAGGCCCCCAACCCTAAGGCCCTAGAGAGCCCTCGAGGATTCTGAAGACCCCTTCAGCTCTCAGGCTCGAGCGGAAGGTCTCGGAGCCTCAAGAGGAGTCCGTGTCAGAGGTGGGCAATCTGAAGAAGAAACACCTGCCCTGTCTGAGTCTTCTCGCATATATATATATATACATATATACATATATATATATATATATATATATATATATATATATATAAACGCGCATGTATAAGTATGTATATATATATATACATATATATATACACATTTATAAGCATATTTGTATATATATATATATATATGTATATATGTGTATATATGTGTGTATATGTGTATTTATGTACATACGTGTATATATGTTTTTGTGTCTATATGTGTATGCGTATGCCAAATGAACCGACCCCGATTCTGGATGCCAGGAGGCTGGTGCCAGGAGCCAGGCACCTCACACACTCGGTGCTCTGAAACCATCTGCCCATGCATCCTGTGGGCGGTGCAGTGGATGTTCAACACAACAGACATGCGCGATTTTCTGTACGTCCTCTGCAGGCCAACCAGAATGAGACACTTCCTCGGATAGAAGGTGATAACTATTCCTTGGCAAGCGAGCCAGAGAGAGGCCACATTGCTACAAAGCCGACTCGCAGCTTCGCGTCTTTTCCCGGCTGTTTATCCGCAGGTGATGCAATCAGCACTGTGAACGCTTGTCTGGAAAGCTCTTTCTCATTGAAGCAGGCCGTCGTGAATGTTGGGGCACTTGTGTATGCATGAGGTGGGAGAGTGAAGATGCCAACATTCCTCAAGTCTGTCAGGCTGTGAAGGACGAGGCTATCGACCCGATGGAGATGAAAGCCATCCTCACACGCCTCGGGCGCGGCCTTGTCTGCACATAGCAGAGCCTTGCGCAGAGAGTAGCAGATCGACCGCTTCGGTGCTTCCGCTTGCAGTGCAACCTTTCCAAGGCTGCGCAAGCCAAGGCAAGGCGGCAGTGAGGGAAACGGAACACGAATCGCTACCAACACATCCCAATGCCCAGCTAGATCCGGCCTGACTTTTTGACAGGCTCGACGCTCATGAAGCGCATCTTCGTTGACCAGGTCACAGGGGAATGCATGGTATCTGAGTTCAAGTACTGCATGTAGCATGTAGAAATCCGATGTACGACAGCAATCGAGGTGGGGCTTCATACGGAGCAGAGTTGTTGAGAATTACTGTCGTATTGGTTTACTGTAGTGAGGAGTCGTAGGCGTAAGCTCATCTATGAAATTTGAGGTTCTGTTGTTCGTGGGGTTTAGGCCAGGCTATGAGGTTTGAGGTTGTGGGTGACACTCGGTGCAATGCTGTTGCCTTGCTGAAGGAAGATAGAAGAAGCCCCCAGATTGTTGCGGGGTCTTTGCAATGCGCCAGGACGCGCCTTTTACCTTTCACGGCCAAATGGCGGGTGAGGACAAGGACAAGAAACTGGCTTTGAGGCCATCATCCTGCCTAGAAGAGAGTGTGGTTGATTTGGTTTATGCTGAGATGCAGAAGGCCATGGGGAGAGGCTGATGAGGCTTGCTTGCCGGCAGCCGAGAGGGCTGCCGGGGCTTCGACGCCGCTGGGGCCCCGGCCGTCCAGTGGCATCCCGGAAACTAGTTACGTGCCACGAGTGACCTAGTGATACTGCCACTGTAGCTGGACTCAATGCTGACTCGAAGCTTCCATGGCTCCAGGGAAGATGCCGAGCATCTGTTGACAGAGGCGCCTCAGGTGTAGTGAGACCCCTCAACTTCCCTGCAATTGTCGCCTCTGCTGCTGGGATAGGCTGGCCACTGCCTGAGCGCGATTGGCAGAGCCATTGTGATGACTCCAGTGCTGGAGACCCAGCGTGGCCCTGGACAAGCCATGGTTGAGAGAAAAGATGTTGTCTATCTGCAATGTCTTCCTTCTGCTTCAGGCGCCAGGGAGGAGTTTCTGCTGCAGCCTCAGGGCTTTTCCACGTCATGAGATGTTGTAGAAGAGCTCATGGCATGCCAATGTGCTGTATGTCGATAGCTAGCTGTTAGCCTTATATGTCACACTGCTACGATTCAAAATCCAGCCAGGAGAAGCTAGAACGGACGCATGTCAGCATTGAGCTACTAAATTGAACACCACAGGGATGTCTAAACGACGCTAGAAAGGTAACTAGCGGAGGCACGAAGACGACAGCCACTCCCCCCGTACCCCCTCGCAAGCCCTCCTCTGCATCTCCCTGATCTTTTGAAAACCACACACCCTAAGTGCCGAACCCGTAAACCGGAACCCTGAAACCTAAAGCCAGTTGAACGCCTGCTCCATTGGAGCTCTCCAACTGTACTGCAGGTGGAAAAAGGCCCTCACAAAAAAAGCCAGTTGAATAGGGTTTGCCTGAAGTCGACCTATGTCTGCACCATCTGGTGTCCATAGCATTGCAATGGGTTGCTTTCATGTACCGAGCGAGCGAAAGTATCGAGGTTTGGATGACGGTACCTCTGTTTGCTCCAATCCGCCAGCAATCAGAGGCGCTTCCGCTGCTCTTGCGTCAATGTCCAGTGCATGTTTTGGTGATGGCTTCCTGCAGGCAAGGCCGCGCTGTGGGAGCTTCCTGTGACCGGTGGCAAAGACCCACCAAAGTCTCGTAGAGCTCGGAGGACTTCAGATGGAATCTTTCGAGACCTGTGAACACAGGGCGAGTGAAAACTCTACTGCATCCGATTGGGCATTCAATGTCAAGGGAAGACACATGAGCAGGGGAAGCAGTGGTGGTCTTTTTGTTCAACGCATTCAGTCCGAAGCAGAGACTGGTGATCCGATGGCATTCTGTTCACAGCGTAGGTAGTGTAGGGTCCGGACTTTCGCGGACTGCCGCTCTGCGGTCGGCTCCTCACCCCATCAGATGCATGTGGTAGGTTCTGGTAGTGTGTGTGTGTGTGTGTGTGTGTATGTAATTGATTAGATGGAAAGGCCTGTGGAGCCGCTTGGGATGAGCGAGAAGGAGAAGGCTCCAACCCGTGGCATATTGTCCGGTTATCTGGGATCTTGAGTGCATCTGGCGCGCAGGGAAAAGGCGACAAGAAGAAAGATGACAAGAAGAAAGATGACAAAAAGGTGTGGCCTAGTTCGCTGAGTCAGTACAGTGAAATTGCTTCTATGAGCTGTCTACTGTGATTGAGACAAGGCAGAGGAGCCATGAGTTGTGAAAGCACATCTAAGCAACCAAGCAGAATTCCATCAGCCTCCGTGTGCTGGGCGAGCGACTCACCAGCAACGATCCTCCATCATGATAGACCAAGGAGAAGAAGACTAGTTAGACAGGTATACTTGGCACCCCAACTCAACATGCTGCGCATCTCTGTGCTGTGCAGACTACTCACATGCAAGCGCCTGACGAACTATGATCCTGACGTGTGACAACGTCAACTGACATGCCGGCATTCACTCTGACATGGTGCCACGGGCTGTTTGCATCGGAGAGACTGTGCTGCGCCCGAAGTCTGCGGACGGAATCTCGAACCCATAAGACGACATAAGACGGCAGAGGCGAACTTGGGGCCTCCGACCGACCAGCCCCAGGCAAAAGCCCCTGAGTCTCGTTTTGACCCGCAGGCTGCAGCCAAAGGTCCGGCGATAAGCTTGGACCCACCCAGTGGGACACGAGACTTTTTCCCCGCCGACATGAGGCAGGATCGTTTTGCCTTCTAGGGTTTTCGGAGTAAGTGATGTTTAGGGCTTTAGGAACCAAACTTTCAGGGCTTTCGAGTTTTCAGGTCCAGTGCGTATCCAGGATGAAGGGGTCTCGGGTTTCGGCAGTTTAGGTGGGTAGAAGGACGCAGTGTGCCGCATTCCGCTAGTGCTTTCTGTTTGCATTGCTTCTTGTTTTCATGCTGCTGCGCTTGCGGCGTTCAGACGCAGTCCCAGGTTTCGCAATTGGCTTTTTGGACGCCTGGCTGCATGTCTGCTGCATGACCACTGTCTGCTATCGGCTTCATCTGTCCGGGCTGGTCAGTTATGCAAGTTTCTGTGATGTGGCCAATTGCAATCATTCTCGCCCTTGGCTGCCTCAGGAGCTTTCAAAGAGATCGCTCGTAGATATGGGCCTCGGGCTCAGTTCCAGATTCCAAAAAGACTAAAGCTGCCATAGCGGATCTGACGGATGTGCTCCGACTGAGTAACTGAAATGCGTGCACCCCGTGCCACGACCAGCAGCATGATGGGTTCTGGTTGAGGTTTCAGGAGTACGACGCGCCGGTCTTGGAGAACGAGGCCGGGCATTTTCCAGCAGTGACAGTGAAAGTTGTATCATCCATGGCCCTCAGCACCAAAACCTATACCCCTAGCCCCTAAATCCCCAAACCCACACTCCCTAGGCTAAAGCCCTAAACCCTGCCAGTTGGTGTCAGGAGCTTTACAAGCGGAAGGCCGGCGAGGAGATCACCGAACAAATGTGCGCCCAGGTAGTTTCTGATCCAAGGGGCACTTTGCTGAGTTTTTGCAGCGGAGCCTTCGATGAAATCCCTGTGACCAGTAGAAAGCATCGGGAGGGAGGGAGGGAGCGAGAGACAGAGATAGACACAACAGCTGGCAGCAGACTCACCTACAGACCAGTGCGCGCTTGCCTGCGGAGCGGGGGCTCGACCATGCCTCTTGTCTGTGTGGAAGAAGATCGGCACGGCGCTTCAGGTACAACTTCATCGACAAAGACGGTGCGGCGGTCACTCTGAGGTCGTGTTGAGTGTTGAAGCCGGTGCAGCTAAGCATCCCCTATGTACACCTCAGCCACAAGTTGTGGGCACACTCGTGCGGTGAAAGTCGCAGGCCCGAGATGACACCGTCTCTGGCACGGATGGCTGGGTCCTTTCAGAGGACGTGCGATGTGAAGACAAGCTGACTTACACTCCTCATTGTCATTCTTGTTGTTTTTGATATCTTCACTGTTTCTGTACTTCAGTTTTTGCCAGCCGGGAGCTCTTTCTGAGGTTCTCAGCCTCATGCGTGCGGAAACAGGCAGAGGGCACCCCGGAGCTCAGAAAGCAGCCCGTGAGATTCTCTTTATCGCAGGTGAGATGTCGGCCCTTCTTCCCTTGAAGTGGTCATCCATCCCACAGTGTTGGTCTGCGGCCAAGCGGGAGGGCTCCCATCCTGTCATGTACCTGGGTCCTTGTTAAGCACCGTAAATTGCAAATGTAGCGACATAACATGTTTACGGTGTGGTTTCGTTGCTATGGTATCTTAACCTCAGTTCCTGTCCCAGTAATTACTTGGATCACCAAGGCGCTTCGAGACTTGCCAGCGCGGTCGGAAGCGGGAACACTATCAGCAGAAGCCTTAGCAGCGACTGCCAGGGAGTCTCCAATACCAGGAGGCCTCCGAAACCAAAATCAGAAGATCCCTTTCTGGTGACAGTGCAAAGGATATTTAGCTTATGGATACCCTAGACATCTTCCCGCAGATCTCGTGAGGACAGTTGGGCATGCGGCAGTGGGCAACTGCAACTGGCACTGAGCAGCCTGGAAAAGCCCAGGTGGAACATGGATATCGTCGGCATCACCTCGATCCATGCTGAGGCACTTTGACCTCTGCTCTCAGCACGTTGGCACCCTGGCCATGTTCAGGTCGAGCTGCTTTCAGCCATCACGTCGTTCTTTGAGCATGCAGCAGTCTCAGTTCGGAATGGACCCAACATGCTTCGGGCTTGTAGAGAGCCGATGTCCATGGCAAAAAGATGCTTCGAGCACGAACCCAGAACACCGGCTAAGCCTCTAAGCTCCTTCTTGGGCCTCGTTGGTTCTCTGACCCTGCCCTAGCCGAGGGGGCCCCACTTCGAGCCCACCACACTCGCAACAAATCGTACATAGGCCAGCACTTCCAGCGCAACACACCGGAAGCACATCGTACATCTTCGCCCTGGGGCACCGCAAGAAACCGTCAAGACGAGGCCAAATCAAAGCGGCGGCCCAGAAGTCCGTGGAACCAACCCCGAGCCGAACACCTGGGGCAGTGAAAGCCGACCCCAGGCCTTCAACCGTGGAGCCCAAGACCAACCCCAAGCGGGAAGGGACCGTCCGTTGTGAAGCCGGAGCCGAAGATGTTAAAGAGTGAGCGCATCCAGCCTTTAGAGCAAGAAGTAAAGCTTGGGGCGGGTGGGGTGGGGGGGTAAGGCATAAGCGAGAAACCGAGAGGGGTGGGAATTCGAGGGTCATACCACTTGCATCAGTCACTCCGTCCGTGCCGATGCAGGTGGGAATCACGTCGAAGGACTGCTGCGAGGGAACCGCGCTGCATTCAACTGGCCACCGTCGGAAGCCTTCGCTGTATCGGCTAGGGGTCCGTCTTGCAGAACACCTGCAGGAAGTGGGTATCAAGGTGAATTCTCGAAAAGTTCTCGGAGCCGTGTTGAAGAATTCCGGCGTACCGGTGCGGGACCCAGCCCGGCATTTGCACACTTCGTTTCCGGTTGAATGGTCCTCCTGCAAAGCGAATCTTTGCCTGAGTATTCTCACGGTGCCCTGCATGCACAATGGTTAGTGGGTCGTGACGATAGCGGGGAAGGTTTTGGCTGCGAGAGTATAGAAACATAAGTATGGCATAAACAAGAAGACGTTGGAAACGTCCTTCGCTTCCCCTGCCAAGCTGACTCGTAGGCACAGACAAATTGGCGATGAGGGGTCGCGTAACATGAAAGCTCTGTGGAGTTTGAGGACGAGCGATTTACCGAGACCTGTGTCGTGATAGACAAGCAGGACACGTGCTTGCGCAGGTCTGATGTCGCAGTTGTTGACCCGGGGGCGGCATTAGGGGAATTTCCGAAAATAGGGGACCCGAATATAGTACCCTAAAAGAGTAGGATCCTGATTATAAGGACCCCAAAATAAGGTACCCCCAATTTTCGGAAAGTCCCATTTCAGGACAAGATCGGGCCGGAGGCCGTCGTGAAGGAGCTGACCGAGCCCCTTGGCTTTGCTAGGAGCTCTTGAGCTCCTCGAAGCTCTTTGTTCAGCATATACGGTACTATATACTGTACTATACTCTATGATAATATGCTCAGCTATACTGCATACCATACTGTATACCATGCTGTATACCATACTGTATACTATGCTATACTATACTATACTTGGTGAACGTCCCCCGATCACATGATAGTCGTTGTATGATCATACTCTGACACACTCCCAAAGCCCTATTCCGATCACAAGGTCCCTTGATGGCCCTCCGGGGGATAAAAGGGGCTCAAACGTGCGACGGACTCCAAGGAAGATCGGCCTGGACCAGGAGACTCGCCTGAAAGTTCAGCACCCTCCCAGTCGCTCCTCAGTTTGAGGGGTTTGGGTTTGGGGGTCCATGTAGTCAGGACACTGTATTCTGATGTCTAGGAGCATGAATCCCTCTACCAATTTGTAGCTTGGATATCCGGGTCCCCGGGTTTGTGAAGGATTTGCCTGTGCCCCATGGCCGAGGCGGTTGCTCAGCGGATCGTCAATGCCACGGCCGTAGGGAACCTAGAGCCGGACCTACCAGCAAATTGGCAGCCACAATAGTCGATGCTACAGTACATGTCATACACTGCCGTATACTCTGGTATATGTCACCATACCATACCACGCAACAGCATATCATACTATACCGCGCCAAGGGGAAGAAGCAGATGTCGAAACTCGTTGCGTCAGCAGCTTGCATGAAAACAATCAGGCCAAGACGCTGGATGAGTTCGCATCCTTGGCGGGTGCCACAGCCTGAGTGATGATCATGGCCGGAGGCACGCAGCATGCTGTTGATTACCTCCAGCCGACCTTGCTGTTGCCCGTCTTCGTGTCATTTGCTTTCCGTTTCGTGATCTCGTCGTGCCGTCCCAGATCCATGCAGCAACACTGAAGTGGGGGTTTCCAGAAATAGGGGACCCTAATATAGTACCCTTCATGGTAGGATCCTTATTATAAGTATTCCAAAATAAGGTACCGCTAATTTTCGGAAACTCCCAAGTGTTCCGGTTGTGATTTCCTCAGTGAAGGGCACCACGTTGCGACGGCTCAGGTTGGCGAGAGCCCGGAGGCCTGCGACTTATTCCAGAGCTCAAAATGCTTGCTTTGCTACAGGATACCTATGAGAGTATATTCCGTTGTAGTAAACTTTACTATACTATACGGTACTATATACTGCATTATACTCTATGATAAATATATTTTTCTATATACTATGTACTACATACTATATACGATATACTACATACTCTATACTATTTAAGATATACTATATACTATACACTACAAACTATACTATATTTCACGTTATCCTGTACTGCATTATGCATTCCTATACTTGTTTGAAGGTGGTTGAGCTGCGGCAGCTCTTCACGCTGGCGGAAGAGGAAGGCCGCCGCAGTATCCGGAAAGTTAAAGGCAACACCGATGGCATAATCTAGTATACTATGTAGTTTACTATGTGATACAACGTGGCATACTCTCGTATAGTATGGTATCGTATAGCAGAAGGAAAGCAACACTGCTTTCGGTTCGGTCTTCAGTTTTCCCGAAACACGAGCCAGCCTGGTACGGCGAAACAGGCCGGCACGAAGCAGGGACCGTCCCGGAAGCCAGTAACGAGCATGGTGAGCTCATCCGCCCGCTGTCATATTCATTCTGTTGGTCGTTTTCGTGTTACATGGTTTCCGTTTGGCGATCTCGCTTTGCCGTCCCTGGCATCCATGTAGCACTGAAGTATTGGGATGACTCGACTTAAGATGGCTGTTGCGGGCCTCGCCACCTGTGCTGGGTTTTGCAAAAGATTCGCAAACTTAGCCTACCTTGATTGAAGGCCGTACATGAATGAAAGACTGGCTAGTGAGTTGGTGACGCGTATCGGCATAGCACAGGCAGACGAAGCATTGACGTTCTCCAACGTTTGATGTGTCAAGCATGATCATGCTGATAAGCTTCGAGGCTGCCCGTCCAGCCCGGCAAACAAGCCAAGCGAGCATCCGCAGGCTTTGGCGACTGGTTGATCTTTGATGCCTCCGTCGTTCGAGGACTACAATGGGAATGCTGGGAACAACCGTTGGACAACCAGGGGTTCCTCTTGACGGTTTGGTTGGTAGCGGAAGGAGTATGTTTGACCTTGTAGCTGTCACCTTCGGCAGGTCTGGCCTATTACACCGGTGTGGTCTTCGAAGGCACTACCCCTCCGAAAACCTAAGTGACACAAGTGATGATGTTGGTTTCCGCAAGGTTTCGACCGTGCCGGCGTTTTGCGCGCCATTTGCGGTGGTGGCCGGTTTGAAGCTCAGGGCGAAGATCTGTGTAGTTCTGGTTGAGGCTACCGTATAGGAAGTCGGCTTTCGGTATCACATCAGGTACGACAGATTGCTGACACTTTATGGATCTCCCAAGGAGGCCAGCTGCAAAAGCTTCGAGTTGCATTCTTCTTACAGCAAAGTCGGGAGGCCGCGCGCGAAAGTCCGAGCATCGTAGCATCGTAGCGTCGTAATGCCAATGCTCCGAAGAACTGGCCGTGCCTGCTGTGCTTTCGTCTAGCAGTCATGGAGGCCAAGGCTTGATGTCGGAGTGCTCGCAGCGAGTTTCAGAAGGGGTTTTCCAGGCGCTGTGGAGGGCCGTACCATGATTGAACTGCCGCAGCCGAGCGCAGGTTCCATGTGCAGGCTTCGGCTTCGGAGACTGTGTCATCTACGAGCTGCTCAAAGAGAAGAAGGTGTTGCATGACACGAACTGCAAGATGTTTTCCGATTGCCTTGCAACAGAGGTGCTTCCCGAGTTGCCCCACAAAGTGGACTTTGTGGTAGCCGCCTTCAATCAGGACATGATGGGCAAGGTGCGGTGAGTGGATGTAGCCACATCCAGTAGCATGCTGGACTCTGACCTTGAGGGCGTGACAAGACGAAAGCAAAGCTTGTTTCAACAAGCGCTGCAGCAGCCACCGTTGCCCAGCAGCATAGTCAAGACAGGATTCCATAAGGCCATGTCGCGATGGTATCATTGTATAAGGATGTTCAATGCATGCCTGTGTTATCCTCTGTTAGTTTTCTGATGCCATGGCGTCCACAGTGCCGATGCCATGGCCACCTGCGGAGCCATGGAACTCGGCACTGCAGGTGCTGGAGGAGTATTCGCAGGTGGGAAATCCGCTCGCATGCCCACCGTAAAATGTGGAAGAGCATGTCCAAGCAACTCGCTGCCCATGAGACCTGAGTTGGCTCCTGCATCGGGAGGCGCTGAAATGCACGACGTTTACGGATTGTGAGCAGGCATAGCGCCCAGATGCACCGGAGTTCTGCGCTTGAAATCCAAAGGTTTGCATGAACAAGTCACCCGATTGCAGATTTGTTTCGTTCATGCACCGCGCCTTGCTCAAGCGGCACAGAGGTCGGACAAGATCGGAGCTGTTAGCTAGTGGATGCTCCCTTGCTCCTTTATTTTGCAGCCCGTCTGAGCCTGGCAGGTTACCGCACAACGCGCCTTCGAGGTGTCGTGCATGCAAGTCTCATACGCGCGGGTAAGCTGTTGCCCAGCAAGAAGAGGCTGTTGCCGGGAGATGCAGCCGAAACGGCAGGGGCAGCAAAGCCGGCAGCGACAAAGGAGAGCTCAACTGATATTCGCATGTCTCTGAGTTCCCGACTGGAGACTTTTGTAATTACCCCACACCCCCTGAAAACCCTAAAGCCTGAGCACTACACTTGTGAGGACTTGCCAGACATCCTCCCCAAGACAGCTCCGTCCATGGCAGCACATCTGAGTCAGTGAAAGAGAATCGTCGAAGTCTTTTGCAGCTTCAGGAGGGTGGCTTAGGGTTTAGTTTAGTTTTGCCAACTGACTCTACTATTGACCTGACCCACCCGACTCTTTTGTGCTCTACTCCACGCTGCACTACTCTAGCCTAGACTACACGAGACTGTTTTATCTGGGATCAATAAGCCTTAAGTCGTTTGGGCTTTCGGGGCACTAGAAAGTCTCCCAGGTCCGATCCCTGCTGAAGGGCCTTGAACCGGCCTGGCGCTGTGAGGCCCGCACCGGAGCAAGGATTATCAATGCACAACGCACGTACTACTAGTACTAAGGACAACAACAATACGAAAGATAGTAGCACTTAGTACCAGTTGTAGGAGCAGGAATCATAGTAATGGGAATTAACGGCATGAGCTTGCAGAGGTATATTGATTGGCGCAGTTCTACTAAGGTACTACAATGTGGTGATGTAATGAACTGGTAAGACATGGGCCCTAAACCCCTTGCTGAATGGTACATGGACATCGGACTTTCGGACGATACCGGAATCTAGTATAGAGCACCAAGGAGGCACCTCAAAGCGGACCCCTGATTCCAATAACCCCTTGTGCAGTATCAGCTGACTGCAGGCGGAGCTTGCCCCAGAGCCTTTGGCAGCATCGGCGCAGCGAGGTGCCGTCCTTGTCGCTGCGGAGGCAGCGGACTTTCGGGGTGTGGTCTTGGATTTGGGTCGGGGTTTCGGGCTTAAGGTTTTTACGGTTGCTCTTGCTGTCAAACGGCAGGCGTGGGCAACGGAGTTGGGAGAACTCTTGCAATCAGCCCCAGACTGGACCGTGAGGCCAGAGGCTCAGAGTGTGCCACGCAACTGGTTGACAGCTCACGCGCCTGATTTCAACACCGATGCTTCGACCGAAAACGAGAAAGGGTGCACAACACAGCCTTGCATGAGGCAGCACGGAGAATGGGCGGTGGGCAGCAGTCTCGAGAGGCACAGGAAGGTAAACTCGTGCCCACGGCATTTCGCAAATTGCGAACAGACTGAGGCTCACGGCCTTCTTGCGCTGGCTGACTGGCATTGTTTCCAGGAGCCGATGATTGATAAAGCCCGAAAAGCCACTCACTGACGGAATCCGACGGACACGCCCGGCAGCGAGGACCTGTGCAGAGCTGATCGATGCTACGCCGTCTACCACAGCTTTGGAGGAGCGAGGCAGCGAGCCTGAGCTTGCAGAGCCTTGTGTGGTGACTTCGCAGGAGCACAGCGTGGCCTTGCGCAGCGTTGCCCGGCTCGTCAGCCGGATGTCAGGCCGGGCGATGCGATGCCTGCGTTGCTTCCTTCCGACATTCGGGAACCTCCCTCCCTCTCTCTCTCTCTCTCTCTCTCTCTCTCCCTCTCTCTCTCTCTCTCTTGTGCGCGTGAGGCTACATGCAAGGACAGGGCTGCACCTGTCTGCTCCGGCAAAGATCTGGGATGCTTGAAAGCTGCACCCTTTGCCCTGGGTCAGGAGCTTTGGGCAGCATGGACCCGGTCAGACCCATCTCTGCGCGCTTGGGGGCAGCGGCCGAGGGCTTGCAGCAGGATCGCAGCATCGGAGCTCTTCGCCGGAAAAACCTGCGTCCGTCGCCAGGCAGCGGAGGAGCTGAGAGAGAAGGCAACCACCTTCTTGGGCAGCTGCGGCCCTAAAACCTCAAAACCGTAAAGCACTAAACCTAGGATCCTATTAGCACCCCTTGACCCTAAAGCTCACTCTGAGCTAAACCCCAAGCCCTCCTCCTCCACCAGGCTAGCCATCTCTTGCACGACATGGATCCGCCAAAGGATGATGCGAGTGCCTCGAGGCTGGGACGCTCCGAGCCAGAAACGTCTTCGAAGTTCTCCGACCGCCTGAGGTTTAGAGTAGTTGGGATCTTTGGGAGCATGTCCAGGGCCATTTCGGGGCATTTCCAGGCAGCACCGATTTCAGCAAGAAGCGCCGCCACGAAGCAACTTGATGCGCCGGGAGCGCAGCGTGCGCCCATCACGGCGACCCAAGAGTTTCCCGTTATGTGCGGAGGCCAAAGCAGGCCGCGATCTATCTTGGGAATACTAGCAGGGCATCCTGACTGGCAGCTTCCCGACGAGGCTGGTTCTTGTATCGATGTATCACGGCCACAAGCACCATCCTGGAAAAGTGAAGCTCATGCCTCTTCCTGGGCAGGCACAACGTGTCCGGACACTTCGGCAGCACCTAGAGGACACCCTGGTCCATCTTCGGCAGTCTCGTCGCAGATCTTCGCCCGTGCTCGCACGAAGACCCGCGACTTTGAAGATGACTGTTTGGAGGAGCGCCGGGATGGCGGCACTGGCCAGGAAGAGCGCAAGGTACTTATTGATCAGCAGATGGAAGGGAGGCAGGCCCCGGCAGTGACGCACATATTTTGCGAGTACATTGCGTCGAGTTGTAGGAAAGTTAATGGAGAGGACCACAGGAGTTCTTCGCCTCAATGAGTTCCCGCGACAGAGACAAGACGGAAGAGTAGGGATCACAAAAGTTCTGTTGTGGAGATGAAGCAGTGACACAGTAGAGGCGGCCTCGGACTACTGTCCTCGCCTTCGGCGCCGCGCGGGAGCGTGCGGAAAACCGGGCTGCTCAAGACTTCGCGCTGCTGGCTCCTTGCCTCAAGTGCGACGCAACGCACCACGCAGCACTGCAGCTCTGAAAGCTGGCATCCGCGTTTTTTGACAGTGTGACACTACGTATGCTGAGGGACATCATGCTGTCGAGGTGTTGCAAACTGCGTCACCCAAGGACACCGACAATGACGGTGTCGTGTCGGCAGAAGAGTTCCGAGCTGCACGAGTTCAAGAGCTGAGGCGCCTGGCGACGATGCAGTGCTAGTGAGTGAGTGAGATGGATCTTGTTTGCGAGGGCTAGGATTATGTTGCTGTTGGGACGTTGATGAGAAGCAACCATATCATGCTGTTGCCGTCACCACTTCTTCTTCTTCTTCTTCTCGTTGTATTGGTGGTTGTCGTCGGCGTCGTGGCTGTTGTCCTCGTTGTGGTGCTTTCTTGTTGTCGCTGCTGTTGTTGCCTTTAGAATGCCTTAGAAGAGTTAAGAGTTTCCACTGGCTGCATGCCAGGTGATGCGCAGCTGACATCGAGAACTGAAGGGGCGTAAGGGCGTAAGGCTCTGGACAGCGAAGACTGAGAGCCTGCAGGGTGGAGTCTCCCTCGGCGCAGAGCCCATGTACATGGGCCTTTTCCTGTGCGCGAGGCCCATCTCCGAAGCTCTGAAGAACGGCGCACCCAGCGCTCAAAGTGGTGCCCATGAGCCCAAAGTTGGGGACGTCTTTGAATACTGGTACGATACCGCGGATAGTAGGAGACCACGGCCAGGATCAAGGGATGCTCCGATCAGCAACTCTGTGAGGAGCTTGTGCTGAAAAGGGCACTCGGCTACGGCCCAGTCCCTTTTCCAGGCTGAGACAAGGGAGGAAGAAAGACAAAGTTCGGGTGTGGGTGGACTCAAGGGTCCAGCATGAGCGTAGCATGAGAGATGAGCTGACATTCAGGCACTGCAAGTCGCGCGCTTGCTGCGCAAGGCAGGCAAGTCCGTTGATGCCAGAGCCTCAGCTGCTGCTGGAATAACGACAGCAACGATCAAAGCCACAGCCGGAACGATGGTACGAGCAGTTTTTTCATTTAGCTTGCCTGCTTCCTACGCCTCTCAGCTGCGGTGGGTCACTTAGTAAATGAGTGACTGACTGAATGAGCGACTGCATGAGTCGTTGATGCACCATCTGAAGCCTCGATGAAAGGTCTATGCGGAAGCATCGAAGAAAGTTGCAAAGGTGGGGCACATTTGAAGCAGTCGTGGCATGGCATGTCGACTAGTTAGTTTTCGAGAACGTGATGCAGGAATCCTTCGGACGGTAAGTGATCTTTAGTCCGCGTCTGCCATTCAGGCCTTTAACTATGCAGACCGTGCTGGCGCAGAGAGAATAGCATTTGTCGCTCCGGATGAGTGGTCCAAGGGCTTAGTTCGCATCAAGGACCGTGCTTTTCATGTGCATATGTCGGCAGAGCAGTTGCTGATCAATCGTGGAGAGTCAGGGGCCCGTAATTCCAGAGCTTACTTACAAATCTGCTTCCGCCAGGACCTCCGCAACTTCAAGGCGACAGACCCCGACGATCTCAAGCAGAAAGATGTCCCCATAGACGTCTGGCTCTGAGCTTGCATCGTGGGGTGATTTTCTATCTCGGGTTTCGCAACACCCTGAATTTAATTTCTGAGCCGAAGCCCTGAACCCTACAAGTAGAAGCCTGACAGGGTTGTGTAGCGCGGGTCTTCCGAAGCCCCTCGCGATGAGGACCTGGCAAAGGTTGACAGCTACTTTGGCGGACAGGCTGGGTCGTGGGGAGTGGCGGTGCAGGTTGGGGCACTAGGATACAGGCTTACGGGCTTATGCTTTAGGGCTTTGGGGCTGTTAGGTGCGTTTGATTGTCTGCCTTGGGGTCAAGGGTTTTGAGGTGTTAGGGTTTCGGAGTGTTGAACCGTAGGATATTAAGGTTTAGGGCTCAATGCTTGTTGAGGTGGAGGCCAAACACTCCGACGGGAAAGCTGCTTGAACTCCACACGAATGCGCTGTGAACGGCCAGAGGGTGGGTAAGCATTGTGCAGAGCTGCCCAGCAAAAAGCTTTAACCAAAGCACAGGGGCCCCGGCTGCGCTGAGAGCAGGCCCCAGCGACCGGGGCAGCGGCATCGGCGCCACAGCCGGTAGCTTCGACGAAAGGCATGAGCCTTGGTTTCGGCCAGTACTGGTCGGGGTAGGATCTTCTTGGGCGTGTCTGGAGGGTTTAGGGGGCAGTGGTGGCTCCCTCAGCTTAGGTGCGGCTTCGACCTCGGATGTCTCCAAATTGGAGGCGCAGCGCAAGAGTTTCAAACGCAAATCGGCGGAGAGCAAGTTTGAGAGGCTGTCCTGTCGGAGCAGTCCTACGTCGCGGGCTTCAGGTAGTTTGCCGAAGTCAACCCAAAGTCTTCGTGAAGGCGGTCGTGATCCCATCAGGCCCAGCAGACAAGACCGGGATCTCTACGAGAAGATGCAGAAGGAAACAGGCCCGCAGCTTCCTTTGCCATTCTGCAGCTTCGGAGTTTCCCTACTCTGCCTGGGAGGCTGCCCCACGACACCATCTTTGGGCAGATGGCAATTCTTCCATGGGTTAAAAGTGACACTCTTCGCATCCTGAAGCACTAGCCCAAAGCCCCACGCCCAATCCTTGCCAGGTACAGGCACATCGAGTCCTTCTCCACTGTGGAGCGTATGGCGTGGCAGTAGATCGCAGACAAAAAGCCTTAAGACCCACACGCATGTACAGTGCACAGCGGTGTGCGGAAAATCATCTCCGGCAGGTCGATTCGAGCTGCAACGACATGCCATAACGTAATCCTTCGTGCTAATGCAATTCTTTCTGTCCGCTTCTTCTGGTTTTTGGAATCTGCCGCGCTCCAGCGCACCTCACCTTTGCTTTAAAGCTCGGTTACCCTGGGTTGCTGAAGCCGAGCAAGCCTGCTGTAAAGCTCAGAGTAACTTCATGCCATTCCGAGAACCGTGATTCACATTTCAGCTCCTGTACGGCTCCTTTCCAAACCCGTAGCATGATTTCGCCGCATGGGCAGGGGCTGCCCTCATACGAGCGTCTTCGCACATTGAGGTGTGTAGGCCAAGCCACCTGGGAGCACCAAAAAGGAGGCCAAGCCACCAGGTCAGGCCAAGCCAAGCCGCACCTAAGAGAAGCAGTAGCCGTCAACTCGATCGTCCAACACCGGTCTAGAGTCTAAGCATTGGCTAGCTGGCTTAGATTTCCAAAACCGATTCAAGAATTAAAAACGTCTGCAGGTTTTCGTGTCGATGTGAACAGTGACACTCTGCTAAGCCCCCTCTTCCGGCCGACTTCTTTTCACCCAGGTAGGTACCGCTACTTCGGTCGTAATAAATCTTCGCTGGCGATCTCAAGTACCTGCTTTGGTGGCGTAGCATATGCATCTGCAGCTGTCCGGGGCAGGAAGTTAAGCACAGGCAGCGTTGCAAAGGCAAGGACATCTGCCAGAACACGGAGAGCTGACCTGCAGACCCACCCCCGAACCCGAACACACCCCTACTGTCTTCCTATCTGCTACAAGCGAAATCCTGACATCAAGCCCGTACGATTCCCCAAAGTCGACAACCAAGTGACACAGCCGCTGAGCTCCGGGAAAGATGATTTTTTAGATCGGCGGCAGCAGTAGTGGTGTGAGTCTCAGATGCCCCGACCTCATTTCGACCCGGTGCTTGCGTGTTTGCTTCGAGGTGGCGGATGGAGCTGCGGCCTCGGGGGGATGTCTCGGAGACCTTTCGAGGAGTTCCAATCCTCACTCATGGCAGGACCTGGTACCTGGAGCCGAGGGACCTCACGCCGCGCTTTGAGGCCGAAGCCACCCCGAGCCCTTAAAGCTTAAAGCCTTAAAGCATAAAGTCTTCAAAACTTTCAAAGGCACTCAGCGCCCTAAATCTGAGCCCCTAAACCCGAAACCCTAAGTTCTCAAAAATGGCAGAGTGCTCTCTTTGTGAGAGGCTGTCGCTGACTGCGTAGACCGCCGGCCTGGCAAGTGTTGCGAGGAGCAGAAGTCGACATAACCATGTACTAAAGTGTGTACTACATTGTAGTACGCGTTACGTATGGTATAGTACCGTATACTGTACTAGAGCATAGTATACTGTCGTATACTATACTAATACTACACTATACTATACTATAGTTATGACAGATATACTCTAGCTGTCAGCTGTGGTATGCTTACAGCATAGGCGGAATTACACTACTTTTGGCTAGATTGTAGTTCCGTCATAGATGCATCCTGGATAAAGCATAATATGTGTGCACATGACTACACATGCAATACCACACGAATAAAACAAGAAGCAAAACAATACGATACACCATACAACAAAACAACACACGGTTTGAAGACTCGGAATAGTTAACAGAAAGGCAAAAAGCAATACATGTACCGACCAGCTGCCCTCCTGAGCTGCCAGGGGTGCCCGACGACCCGCCAAAGTCAAGGGAGCGAGGTCAGCATCGGAGTTGCACGTGGGTTTAGGGTTTCGGGCTCAGGTTTGGGGCTTAGGGCGCAGAGCTCGTAGCGCTTAGAGTTTCGGGCTTAGGGCTTACGGGCGCAGGGCTTTGGGTTTGACTTAGGGCTCAGGGTTTCGTTCTTAGGGCGTATAGGGTTTAGGGCTTATTGAGTTCCACGTCTAGGGCTTCGGGTTTAGGGCTTAGGGTTTAGGGTTTGCCTTAGAATAGCGCGCAGTCGACAGTATATGACGGTATCTTGCGACAGGGTCGTGTCGAGTGCCTCGTACTTCTGCATTGAGCTGTCATCTGCTCTCCCACTCAACGCTGTAGAAAGCGGCTAAACCACCCAGACCCAATTCTTTCAGCGTTTAGGTTTAGGCTTAAATTCATTCCACAGCACTCGTTTGAATGCACTTTAGAGGCCCCAGACATTGCCAAGCCTGCTGGCATTTTTGAGCTTGAAGTTTAGGGTAAGACTTGATCAAAGGACCAGTACTGGTCCCGGACAGCATGTTCTGGTACCGGGTTCGACGCGGTTTTCGGGGTTAACGGTCATAGGGTTTTTGGGCAGTGTTTGGGCATATGTGTCCCAGAGTTTGTTGTTTTTGGGTTTGGGGTCTTTAGGGTTAAAGGTCTAATTGAGTTGCTTATGGGTTTTGAAATTTTTTGGGTGCCATGAGGGGTGACTTAACTTGAAGACTTCTGCACCGGGATGCCGAAGAATCTCGAGGACTGCCTCCGATCCATGCAGACTCTGCCCGGCCCTCTTCGCTTCCGTCGGAAGGTTATTGCGTGAACATATATATATATATATATTATTGCGTGGTTCCTCGTCTTCGAGGCCTCTGCGGAACCGCCATCAGCTTCAGGCACTGGGCTGCAGCTTCTTAGCCTTTCGCTGGCCCCAGAATCCCACAGCGCGAAGCCTGAGATTCGGGTGCAAAGCGGGCCACCGGCCGCTGCCTCAGAGCGACGGGTCCTTGGCAGGGGATGTAGAGCTACTTTTTTGCTGCACGAGGCCCTCCAGGCCCTGTTCCCGCCAAGGGCAGGCCCGACTTGAGCCTTTTGTAGTTACTATCGTAAGATCATATTGCTGTAATGGAATTCCGAAGTTTGCTGCTAAATTCTCGCAGTCGTATATCACCTAGGTCGCATGTTTGAGGAAAGGCCCCTTTATGGGCCTCAAGACCTTGCGCAGGCCAGATGGCGCCCCCCTGTGGCAATCGCTGGAGCACACAAGCTCGCAGTCACAGGCTACAGCTTTATGCCTCCAGGGACAAATCGGATCGCCCGAGCCTCGATGCCGAAATTGAATCTGTCAGGGCACGGAGTCTCAGAAGGTCGCAACAGTCAGTGCTGTCAGGACTGCGTCAGCCACATCTGGACCAGACATTTCATTGCTGTGCCTACCTTGACGGCTGCGCAGGAAGCCCATGAAGAGTCTTAGCCTAAGTCCGCAATGCAAGGGCACGCCATGTCATGGCAACCTAGTGCATTGTTTAAGGGCCAGCGGCGGCTAAGCAGCCCCCGAAGAAGGAATCCGTTGGCAGGGGCAGAGGCGAGGGCCCGGAAGCGAAATCGAAAAGGACGAGTCGGACGTTGCCTGAGGCAGCGCGACGGGGCGAGGCAGTGCGGGTCAACGTGGGCGTGGCGGGCGAGGCTGCTCTCATGTTCTCCTTCAGCTCGCACACACACTTGACACATTCGGTCACATTCGCATTGGCTATATCTCTTTCTGAGTTTCGTATACATCGCAGGCAGCAAGGCTTCTCGCCAGGGCGAGGCAGTTCCGTGGCGAAGTGATGCTTGGCAAAGACATCTGCAGCAGGCTTGTTTGTCAGGACTTGTCCTCGTCACCGCGAGTTCTCGCGCGCCCTGCCGCCCGTGTGCGAAGCTCAGTTTCGGTCGACTGATAAGGCTACGCCTTTGCGTGCAATATGAGCGCCAAGGTGCAGGTTCCTGCTGCAAAACGTGGGCGTGGGCGAGGTTCCAGGCTCGTCGCACCTCCGTCTTGGCCTCTCTGCGTCAATGCCTCCAGCATTCCTAGCGCCTTGCCATGCTGTCTCGGAAGGTGAGCTCGTCCAGCACCACTTGTACATGCTACGGTTTCACAAAGCTCACGGGGTGCTGCTTCTGTTGAAGCGGTGCGTGTATTATCCTCGTGTAAGCTTCTGTTCGGAGAAAGGTCTCACATGGTAAGAGAGGCTGGAAGTGCCTAGGGCCTAAGATGTACTGCTGCCATGAACAGATGATCGTATACTGTATAATGTACTACCATCTTGCCCGGTTTTACTATGTTGTATAGCCCTGCTACACTACCAGCATACATCTAATTTCCCTAGTCCGTCATATAATGCCGTTGCTGCTTGGTACTTCTAACCCCGCATCCAAGTCATGGCTTCCCTGCTCGGGATTGGCACCCCCGCCCTTAGCGCGCAAAGCATCGGCTCAGATACGGCCGAGAGGTTCTGGTTTTAAGGCTGCTTAGAGGTGTTAGTCTAAGGGTTGAAAGGTTTAAGGGTGAAGGGGGTTAAAGGCCGAAGGGTTTGTGGTTGAAGGGTCAAGGGGTTTTAGGATTTAGGGTTTTCTTAACATTGTATGCCTGTGCCAATCCCGCAGCGTGGGGTCGTGGGAAGCCTAAATGGGGATCATTCGGGGCAGGGTTGTTTATGCAGGTATCTCTCAGAGCTGCGGAATCTGAAAAAGTTAACTCTGCACACGCGGTGAGGTGCCTGTGTTCTCAAGTCAGGACATGCTTGATGCTGTCCACTTGCGCTACCTTGGGCTGCCAGCTTCGACAATGTGCCACGGAAACTCCAGGAAACGCCAGACCGAGAGACGTCTGGACAAGTTTCATCTAACGGACCTGTAATAGACGATGCTAGTTCTGAGCGGTACAGACAGCAAGCCAATGCATGGAGGACTCCAGGGTGCGTCATTGAAGCAAACCCACAAACCCTAAACCCCAACCCCCACAATGCTTCGGGCCGGCCTCTTCAAACCGGCTTTGATTCGACCGCTGCTTCCGAGGTGGCATGCCAATGACACTTCTCAGTCTCCCAGTCGCCTCACGGTGAGTGCAGGTGCTTGCTGCGGCCGGCCATCAGGGTGCGGTGCCTCTACAGCCGTTTTGGCCTAGGTTCGAAGCCCGATCACTCCATGCACCCAGGCCGAGGAGCAGCTGCGCTTCTTCTCCGCGTGGCTCTCGGATTGTCAGCTGGCTTGCATCGCTTACCGTCAGACCTTCTGAGTCACGACCGGAGGGGAGACATCATAGAGCAGCCATAGTAGCTCAGAGAGAATCCTGGCACATCGCGAGCTGACATCGCCGGCTAAAGTGCAGACCAGGCCGAAAGCGAAAGCTCTTCGTCCTCGTCCCGTCCGAAGGCCCAAAGCAGGAGCCGGACGTGGGAGGCCCAGCTTCTTGAGTCTTTCGAAACGATTCGTTGGGGATGCCTTTTGCAAGGTATTACGACATCTTGGAGGTGCCTCAGAAGGCAAAGAAGGAGGAGATTAAGGAAGCGTGCCCCTGCGAGGTCTTGGGTTAAGAGTTCCGGCTTAAAGGTTTGCTAGCAGTAGCTCATGGCTGTGGGGAGTTCTGTTGGTTGCTCTGTCTCCACAGGTACCGACGCCTTGCGAAGCGGTACCATCCGGATCGGAATGTTGATGATCCGGAGGCAGCATTGCCTGAAATCCTTTTGCTTCTAATCTTTAATCCGGCATACTCGAAGCACATCTCCCTTCCGCTTTCGAGGAGCCTCTTCGAAACCCCAACACCTTCTAGAAGCCCTACATGAAGCTTAAAAATCAACCCAACATGAACCTCCCGTTGAAGCTTGCATAAACCCTTTCTTGAATACCTTACATGAATGAAAGCCTCATACCAAGCCGTATCTGAGCCCTCTTTTGCACCGTGCTTCATTTCATCCTGCATGAATCCTACACCCTAAGCCGCTTTCAGACTCGAAGCTGTGGAAAAGCACCCTAAACCACCCAACCACCCAAAGCCAGCCAAATCCGGTTCTTTGTTTCATCATCTTGCCAGGCCGAGACCAGGTTCAAGGAGATCCAGGAAGCTCATGCCACGTCTGGATCTCATCGCTTGCGGAAATGTTTGAGGCGGTACAGTTCTTGTGTTGCATCTCCAGTATGTACGCGTATATGTCCGGATGTATGTATGCATGGATAGATGGATAGATGTATGTATGCATGTTTATAATAGACCTGTTGTATACAGCAGGAAAACTTTACTCTATCCTAGATGTAGAATACATATATGTATATATACATATATATATATATATCTTCCATAAATAAGTGTGTATGTATATATAAATATTAATATATTGTGAGTGTTGTTATGATTATATATATATATATGTATATATATATATATATATATCATCGCGCTGCATGATGCTCCGAGGCTCAGCGACTCCTGGAAGAAGGCCCTCTACGACCAGGAGTGGAGTGCTAAGAGTTCCGGGGCTTTGAGGGCGGGGTTTGGGTTCTTTTTGGGTTTTGGTGTTTCCGGGTTTGGGGGTATAATGTTTCGGTAAGGCCTTCGGGTCTAGGGAACGTCTTGCAGGACCTGCAGTTCAGCAAGTTCGGCACCGGGGTCACGCAAGAGGCGCCCAGAAGAGAATATATGAGTGTGTGTATATATGTAACGTATACAGAATGAGACATTATGAGCTCTTACAAGATATCATGGGCTATAAAGACGGTATAAGATAAAGCAACATTAAAGTAGGAAGGAGACAGAAGACTAAGACAATATGCCAGAATCAATAAAAGGATGCATGACTCAAAACATGCTCTAATATAGTAAACCATACTACCATACAATCACAGAGCTATGTTATTCGTTATGATATTGTGTTCTAGTACATCACTATACCATACCACAGTATGTTATGCTATCTATGTTGTAGTACATCTTACCATGTTATGCACGTATAACGTCGGAGCAAATTCTATGATAGTACATTGTCTTGTACGTACTACACTAAGTTGCATTGCACTGTTAGATTGTGTTATACTATATTACAGTGTAGCATACTACACCATATCATGTGATGTCATACTGTACTATATCATATCAAGTTGCAATATGTTACATGGCAATGCATTACATGATATGCTATTTACTGGCATGGGGCTATCGGGTATGATTTCATATCCGCTATGCTTTATTGTGTCATATTCTTTGTTATTCTGATACATGCAGCCGTATACACACACATACACAAACACGCACACGTATTTACAGTTATATAAATATATATGTATATATATATATATATATGTTTATATATATATATATATATGTATGTAAAAGCATGCAAACATGTGTACGCAGGAGCGCATGTATATGTGTACATATATATATACACATACACATACAATATTGTGTATGTATGCATATCTTTATACACATGCCCTACAGAGAAAGCTATATATACACACATACACGCATATGTCTGCTATATAAGCCTGCTGTACATACATATATATATATATATATATATATATATATAGGTGCATAAGAGTGCCGCTTCACGGGGCCGTAACGTAAACCTGGTGACCAACCGCGCAGGTCGAGAGAGAAAGGTGGACGGAACATTGGGAGAAGGACAGCGGACAGCACTGTCCCGAAGGTTTCAGTCCTGACTCGGCAGTATCAAGTTGCAGGAAACTCCGGATGAAAGAGAAGCGCGCAAGGACTTGGGAATCACTGGTACGATCGCAAGAAAGCCCGCAACTTCTAGGCGTCGCTTCGTGCAGGAACGTTATCGGCGATATGCTGCCGGTGAGCGGAATGACATTCCCTTTGAGACTCGGCAGATACAGCTGGACAGTCGCGTGTTCTGATGCGTGTCTGTGAGATGGACCTGCTCCTGTGCAAAGCAATCTCCTCAGTTTCGTTACAGCTGTAAGGCTGGAAGGGTATACCATAAACGACGAAACCCCTCACAGAGGGCCGGAGTGTGAACCAGGCGGTTCTAATTCCGGCACGCTGAATCGCCCGACCCGCCCATTCTTCAGGATCCCCCATCGCTGCAAAGAAGTCGATCCACCATACGAACAGATGTCTGCGCTTACCGCCCCCTTCGAAGACGGGCCCTTGCAAATGCAGTCTGGTGACGGCGCTGGTGTCTTCAGACTTTTGATGTCAAGCAATGTCAGGTAACAGTGTTTCAACACGCCAGGCTAGTCGAAGATTGGGTTGAATCCATGAAGGTGCCATGTTTCGAGGTTCAGTAAGATTAATTTGAAGCTTCGTCGTGGGGGCATGCGGTGAATGCGCGATACCCATCTCTGCGAAGACCTGACATCCGCAACCGTGCTCTGTGAACTAAGGACAGGATGTACTCCAGCTGGTGGCCGGCAACTGTGTGTCGATCTAAGCTCACACTGCCTCGAAACTCATCGAGTTGAACACATGCATGCGAGATTTCCACGGGCCTGGCAGGGTTTTGGTCGTCGGAGGCGTCTTCTACGCATGTGTGAAGGCAAATTGATGTTGAAGCTGTTCGGGAGAGGCCTGAGAACGTTGAACTGCCACTCTCTTGCGGAGGCCCCCGAGTGGCAAGAAGGCCAACCGCACTTCTGCGATCCTATGTTCGACGACAAGAGTGTCCCTCACCTGCACTTGGACATCATGCCGTGCTTTTTGCAAGCTGCGGCCTTTGCCGTTTCCTTGTGAGGTGCCCTTGGTCCGTGCTTTCCATGACCCGGTGCGGAACCGCTGGGAGCGGCTCCCTGAGGCCAGCGCAGGAAACGGGGGGGGGGGGGCTTCTTAAAGCCTTTTTCTGGGTGAGCTTTGGGGCCAGGGCCAAGAACCCCCGACGCCCCGGCAGCTCTACGCCTACTACCAAAAGGCACTCGCAGAGCTCCGAGCTGCGAGCTGCAGTCCTTCTCTGATGCCCCTTGTCCCTCGCAGAAAATGCCGGAACTCATGGAGGAGGTGGACGTTCGGATCCTTCCGAAGGCAATGCAGCGAGAGAGAGGCCATCTTCAGTTCCTCCACGTCCCTTCAGGTGAGCTTGACCGCCCGGACCTGAGAGTGCACCGTGGAAATGGGGCCTGTGCGGCGCGCATACAGCCGTTGGTGCCGAAGGTAATCTTCCCTAAATCCTACCATCACCGTTCTTACGTCCACTGGCACGGCCACGCACCTATCATAGCCATAGTCGTCATCATGATGGCCAGGCCATGCCTACCGAGACATAGTGATGATTCTAGTTGTGATCATCGTTATGGTCATCGTTGTCACATATCTCCACTTCCCATCGTGGAAACCCAACAGGGTCCGACATGCAATGGCAATAGCTAATGAATATAGCTGCGTTGCTTGGTCCATCGCCTGCGGTGCATGCCGAAGATGTGAATGCACGCATGGATTCTTGTGCTTGCTGACCCAAGCCCTTGCAAGGTCTTGAACGTGCCAAGAACTTCTGCGGAAACACTGCCTGGTTTATCGGCCGATGGTTGTGAGTTGTGTGAAGCTGCAGACTGCAGAACAGCAATTTCTGAGACTGGGAATAGGTTTTAGGTTTAGGTCGTTGGTGCATCAGAGCTTTGTGGTGTCGCTTTTTGGCAGGCAAAGCCGAATTTTCCACTCACTGCCACCTCAGCCAGCCGCTTACAACACGAGTCCTTTTTTCACAGTTGGTCAGTATTGACTCGTTGCTCGCGGAGCTCTACCCTCTTGAACGTCTTGAAACGAGGCCGCGTGATGCTGCAGTCCGCAGCGCCTTGCTGAGGGTCTGGCCGAGTGCTGCGCGAAAGAAATCTTGGTTGCCGACTTCTGCGCATGCCAAGTGCTTGAAGTCGCATCGGACGCAGAACCTGTTCATCCCCGTTCGGTATGATTATACCGTACCAAGTAGTATCGACTGCTCAGCTTGGCTTGGAGCGCGGGCGTGTCTCAGGGAATCGGCATAGAACGTGCATCAATTTCTGCCAAGATGCCGCTCAAGGCCATCGGCTCCAAGTCATAATTTCGTCAAGGAATCCTGGCGGAGAATCGGTGATCCCTAGTGCACGCAGCGAAGGCCTTAGCAAATGAGCAGCCAGTCTGGTCCGACCTCCTCGCGTCTTGCCAACATGACTTCCGAAGAGAGCGGAACGGCAGAGGCAGGGGCAGGTAAAGCGCTTCTCGCAATAGACCTGGCCCAATGCCATGATCAATCTGTTTGTCTCTGCAGGCATCGGCAGACGAGGCAGCCCGTCAGTCGATCTCGGTGAAGACTGTACGTATCACGACTTCGCCAGCATCGCAGGTGTCGATGTTGCGCACGGAGGTCGGCAAACTGGCCCAGGCCCAGCAGCTCCGGACAAAGGCCTTCGGCTCTGGAGTGGTTGCTTTGAGCTCTGCAGGAGATGCTGATGCACCGCCAAGTCCTGGAACAATGTCTGGAGGCACCAAAGCCTGTGGAACTGTGGCACAGCACCGAAGGTTCAAGCAAGTGAGCCCTGAGGTGCGTGAGAGCGTGCTGGAGCGACTGCAGTTGCAGCTAGTGGCCGACAGAGACGCTGAAGATGTCGGGGCGTTTTGCTTTCGGGCGCTTCCTCGCGAGGAGCTGCTGCAACACCGGGAAGCCCTGGTTCAATGCCTGGAGCTCCGGGAAGGAGTGCAGGCCGCTTTAAGAGGGACATAGAGGGACCAGGGCACATTGCGTCGCTTGCAGAGGCAGCTCTCAGCAGCACGCAGATCATCGGCGAAGTCGTGGATCGCCTTTCACCCAGCTTTCCCGGCCACGACAGGCGGGCGTCAGACTCAGTCTCTTGCGCAAGGCACATCAGAGCTGGATCTCTCGCTCGCCGGGGTGTCGGTGCCTGGGCCGAAGTAGCTGTTCGTTGAAACCTTGCGACAAATTGCAGGCTGCCATTGCCCTTGGAGCGCAGGACAACACGGCGCGTCACGGTCGAGCGATTGCTAGCCTCACGGAGCAGCAGCGACGCCGAATCCTTACCGAGTGGTCGGTTGCATGTCGTGGTAAATCCATCCTACAAAGAACAATCCGAACTGTTTGAACCTTTTCTACCAATCTATACCCTAAATACCACCAATTAAATACCCTGCACCCCCAATTCCCATCGGCCCACACCCCTGAATCCCTAAACTGTACACGTGCCTTTTTGACTTCAAGGACCCTTCAGATACTTTCGACTGCTCGAGGCTTGAAACGCCGTCGAGCGGCTTAGAAAGTAAACGATTTTTGGCCAGCACGCGGTGCTACGAGAGATTAGATAGTTACTTATATTATATCATCCCCTTTAGGTTTTTGTATGATCCTAAATACATACTGCCCATGATCACATGTTCATAGCCGTCATAGCCCCCAGAATCACCATTCAAAACGCTACATAAATGTAATGCTGTAGATTTCTGTATCACGCAAGTGGCATCGAAGCCATGGCCGATTTGCAGCAGCAGCTGAACGACGCCCTCGAGTTGGTGCAGGCCGAGGGGGCCCCAACACTGTTGCAATCTTCGTGGCGGTTTCGGGTTTAGGATGCTCTTGGGTTTGTTCCGGGTTCGGATCTGAATACCGCAGGTGCGGGATCTTCAGATCCAAGGCCTCCAGGCGGAGATCACGCTGCTGCGGCGGCAGCTCGCTCAGACCCCGTCGGGCAGCGAAGCCCTGAACCAGCCAAAGAGGCCGCGGCTTCTCCCTGCGCCAACGCCACCCGCTCCGGCAATCGAGAGGGCGCCCGCGGCAGCCGCAGCACTGGCTTTCTGGGATGCTCTGGTGGCCAAGGAGCTGGTCCTGGTGATGTTCCTGGGGTATCTCTCCCCTCCGACTTTCGTGAAGCTGGAGAATTTGTCAAGGAAAAGCCGGGTGGTGCTGAAGAGATACTGGCCCAGATGCCTCGACTTGTCGGAGGTGGGGAAGCAGGGAGGCACATGCTGGTTTCCGACGGACACTTCCTCGAGCTTCCACAGCCTGCTAGCACAGCCGAAATGGAAACAGGCCAAGGTGCTCCGCTTCCCTGCCACGTGGCTTAGCAAGGAACGGTCCAAGTACGGTCGGAAGCACGTTCTAACGGAAGACACTATGAAGGCCATCAGCCGCCACTTGCCTGAGCTCGAAGAGATAGACCTATTCCCATACGAGGGCACGCGAGATGTCTCGCCTCCAAAACCTTCGAAGCTTAAAGCTGGAGTTGTGGGACTGGAGGCCGTTGAGGATTCTCCAGAGTTTTCCAAACCTTCGGGTCGTGCATTTCAAAGCACCTCCTTTCATCTTGCACGGATTCGACGCCCCCGGAACACCTTTTGTGCAGCTCCGGTGCTTGCAGTCCTTGGAGGAACTTTGCGTGATGCAGGGGAGCCGACGCCTCCCGACAGGCTTGCAGGCACATGACGGCGAACTACAGAACCTGCTACGTGACTGCCAGCAGCTTCGCAAGTTGGATGTGGTGCCCTTCTGGGGCTGGACTGGGCAGATACTTCCCAGCCTGGCAGCCCACCCAAGATTCCAGGTACCAATTGATGCGCCGTTTTCTCCTGTTGGTTTCGGACTAGGACCAGGATAGATGAGAGGGAAGCCTGCTCATAAACAGTTGTTCAAACGTTTGGAAGATGATTGGATTACCCTTAACCCCGCCTAGTTTCTCCCGGAGCCATCGGACCTTCAGCTCGTTGACCTCATCGCTAGCCACAGCAGGGCATACGCTTTAGGGTTTGGGGGCTTAAGGCCTTAGAACCATCGAGTGGGCAACCAGAGGGAGGGCGGCGTAAATCTAGGATTGGAGATCTTGGCCCTTTTCGCCACTGTGTCCATGGACCTCGCCAATGGCCTGAGCCAGCTCTTCACTTCGAACTCCTTGAAGCAGCTTCGAGTCGTGCAGTCGAAGGACAGTCCTGTTTTGGCAAATCCGCCGCCAAGTCGGATCGAAATCGTTGTCGAGAACGTGGATCGATGGGGTGGGCTTTTGGGTTGAAGGCATCCGGATTGCGACACGACGAATGCTGCAGCAAAAAATGTTCCGACACCTGCAGCGGCGTTGAGGATAAAGAGATTGCGGTTTAGGGTAAGATGGCTTGACAACTTGGTAGACAGGGTGGTGATTGCAGGACTTGCAGCAGCATTGCATTCGACTGGACACTGGAATCGTCACCATGATTCGGTAATCACGAGCAGAAAAGCAACTGTACACAGCCCCAAGGCACCAGTGACACCTTGGATGCCGTCGTTCGTGCGGCCATCACCTCGGCTTCACTGGCATAGATTAGGTGCACCAGTCGATTCGACCTGCAAGTTCCAAGACTCGCGAGGTCAAGCGGTTAGACCGCAGCCGCTCCCGACAACGGGGTGCTGCTCGACAGGCCAGGGTTTTCCATGCTGTTCCAGTGCAACGCTGTGCATCACAAGGCCGGATCTTCGGCACCATCAGAGCGCGCTGCGGCCTTGAGCTGGTGCTCACAGAAAGCTCTCGTAAAGCTTCTAGCAGCTCAGGCTGCGTCCACCCGATCCATGCCCTTCTATGAGCGGCAAGGCCGGGATCGGAGGATCGGAGGGCTGCTCGTGCACTTTGCTTGGAGCGTTGTTCTCAACATGGTGGCTTCGAAGGTGAAGGAGTGGATGAGGAAGAACGGTCTCGCTGCCTTGTTGTCTCATACGAATCCACCACTGTAAAGCATAGCATGGTTGAGAAGAGTCTCATCTCTCGATCCTGGTCGGACTTGTGCTTTTTCCCCTCAGCTTCTGCTTGCAGCTCAAGCTTGCGACAGACTCAGTTAAAGAGCACTACTTTTGATGACTCCCTTTCTGATACATCCCTTCAGCACAGTTGAGACAATCAGCGTACGCTAGCCCAGTCAGAGACCTCACCACAGTCCAGAAAAGCCTCATGCTGAATGCGGCTGCTGCCACCCGCTCTTCGCAGGCATGCTGACTGCTGCGCAAAGTGCGATTCTGCCGCTGACCATGATGGATCCATGTGGGGATTGACATATATGCAGGCTTGGGGATCCTTATGATAGATAAGGATCCACTGGGGCCACTAGGGCCTATCATTTCGAGGGGTTCCTTCCAAAACTCCCCATGTTTCGCAGGCATGCGCTGGCACTTGCCTGGGCAGGGAGAGTTGTGGCCTGAGTGCCACATACAGATGAATTCGAAGGCTCCATAGGAGGAGGGTACCCAGAACAGGAATGACGACAATGCGAGCTGTCAATTATACGCCAAACGATAGTATACTTGTATTACTGATAGCATTGGCAATAGCAATAGTTGCAGTAATGTTTGTGCAGTTAGTCGGCATCCTACTGTTTCAGTACTGAGTGCAGTTACACGGATTCCTGAGGCCCTTGCCGATGGGATCAGGCCATGCGGACTGGCGGCAATGCAGCTTCGATCCACAGACCACGCGGTGCGCCCACGCAATGCAGCAGTTCATGTGCATCTACCTCAAGGTTGCCCAGTTTGTGAGCAATCTACATAGTGTCTGTGTATTTTGTATACCTGCACCTTTAGCCATATATATATATATATACATATACATATACATACACATGTAGATGTAGATGGACTTACACATATTTATGTAGAAACTATGTGTGCAGTCTGTAATTATGCATGTATACGTACATGCATACATACATACATACATACTGCACACATACTTTCTACATCAATATTTGTAACTCTATTTGTTACATGTGTGTATATATATATATATATATATCTAGAGGTGCATGTAGACATAATACACAAACTATGTAGGTTACTCAGGAACTGTGCAACCTTGAGGCAGGCAGGCTGCATGGATGGATGGATGGATGGATGGATGGATGGGGATGGATGGGGACGGATGGGGACGGATGGGGACGGATGGGGACGGATGGGGACGGATGGGGACGGATGGACGGATGGACTCATGGATGGATGTTATGTTACGTTATGTTGGTTGCTGGTATGCATGTATGTATGCATGCATGCCTGCATGTACAAACATGTATGTGACATACACATGCTGATGACCTCTTCCTTAATCCGGGTGGAGAATGCCTCTGCGAGGTGGATCTGCAGCCTCGCTTCTCCCCGCAGGAGTTCAGCTACGCAGCGAGCTCACAAGGCCAAGAAGCTCGTACAAAATTACACGAGCACGGTGCTCAGTCGGCCACATTGGACTTCTCCATGGAGACCTTCTCCATTGACGCGGAGCCAGAAGCAGGTTCTCAGCGGCAGAGGTGTAGAAACTGACGGAGTTCAGACTGCCTTGGCGACGGGAGGTTGTGAAGTTGGTGGCCTTCCGAACCGCCCATTCCTCGCGCCTGCTGTGGAAAAAGGCCTGGGGGTTTAGTCGAAACTGCTGTCGAGTTTGTTGAGAAAACTGTTCAGATCGCCCCCATGGCCAAGGCTCGTTTGAAGATGTCGTAATTCCAGAGCCAACGTAGCATGGCACAGCAACACATCCTACAAGCCGCTGGTGGTTTGCGTGTAGAAAATATTGAAGAGGCCCGCAGATGGCCTGCAGCAAGTTGGTTCCATGCCGGTCGAATGAAGCCATATACTTGAAAGGTTCGAAATCGACACCCGTCCTGTGAAATCACAAGTCCGGCGCCCGCAGACGGTCCACCAACTGCATGACTGGATTTTCTGGATGTGGAGCATAATGACCTTCTTGCTTTGTCTCAGACTGTGGGAGGTCTGTGGAGTATCGAGATGTTAAGGATGTTTCCGTTTAAAGCCTTCAGACTCCGCTTGTGGATCAATGTCTGGAGATTCGTGCTTTACCTTCATCGCGCCGCTTACTGTCCTGACCATCCCCAGTTTCCGAGCTTTGCTCAGCGCAGAAGCCTGACGCCAAGCACGTAAACGGGCCCGTCTATTTTGACTTCGGAAGCTTCTGGTCAAAGCCGTTCAAGATGGCATGCGCAGCGTGAAGGTGGACAGCGGCACCGAGCAGCATTGCACTAAATACCAAAGCCGAAAAGGGTAGGTTGGTATGACACCAACATCTTGCAGCTCTAGACCCGCCGAATGCAACAGACGTTGCCTCAGCAGGCGGCAACCCAAAGGAGTCGAACATTTGCGCGCGGGATCCGGCGCATCGCTCTTACTTTTCTGCAGCGTGCTGTCGCACTGTCGCAGATGTTTGGCAAAAGCGGATCGTTCGTTTGAGTTTCAAGTCTTGTAGCAAAGGACAGGAGCCGAGCAGTGGTATCGCGTTTCCGCTCTTCGCTCAGTCTCAACGTACTGGACTTTCTCCTGCGATGCCGCACGAAGATCGTGCAGTTGCAGCCAGATCCAATTCCATTGTTCCCAGGTTGCGAAGCTGTCGGGAGCAGAGACGGAGGCCCTCTTCCTGCGGCGACTTAAGTATTGAGCTGATAGTTGGTCAGCACGTCAATCGCCATCATGCATGCGTGTCAGGGTACAGGTATATAAGAGCGTGGGTGCGGGCGAAAGCAATGCAATATCGAAGGTGCTTCGCCAGGCTTTAAAACTGCCTGGTGCACTTCTTCCGCCTCGTCCGAACACATGTTCACACACGAAAGTTTCCCATGATGCCAGATTGCCGGAATGCGGGTTCGAGGCGAGGATGTGTTTAGTTTGAACCCAGCTGGCTCTGCACAATGATTGTCGTGGTTTGCATCCTGGGATGTTTATGCATGTATTGTGAGGAGGTGAGCTAGTTCCAGGCTTTCGGCCACAACAACGACTCTATCAGGCCTTGCAGATCTTGGACAGCAAGGGCCGTCGCATCCTTCCACACTCGCTGAGGTCCAACTCGACGTGTCACATGATTTCGTCGAGGCCGAGCGTGGAGAGATGAATGCCAATGCGGCTTCCATCAAGTCAGAGAGTATGCATGCCAACTGTTGCAGGTGGACTTTGTCTTGCAGGATAACGGGCAGAAGGTTCTGTGGAAGGCTTCGTCATGTCTGCTCCATGGCTTAGTCGCACATTGAGACACCGCAAAAGGCGACGCCGGAAGTCCCACGGCAAGGCTTGAACAGCCAAAGCAGCATTGCTACTCGACTGCAGACTTCTATTCAGTGGCATAGCTGTCTTGAGCCCAAAATGCCCCAAAGCCCCAAAGTTCAACTTAACCCTCTCGAGGTGAGGGCCTTGGTCATGGAGACAGGAGAGCAGCAGCATCACCAGAGGCATGAGGCCGGGACCTTGCAACAGCGCAGGCTACAGAGGGGCTCAGAGTTTCAGGGTTCGCATTACAAGACAAACGGGTGCAACGCCAACAGCAGGCGGCAGCAGAAAGTATCAAGGAGGCCCAGCTTAAGGAAGAAGACGAACGACGGAGCGGTCCTCTTCTTGCTGTCACCTCTGAAGCCCAAATGGCATGTGTTCCCAGCCCCGGCAGGAGCAGGGGAGGACCGGAACTTACAGGAAACCTGAGCCGGGAACGGACCATAGTTTTCTCTCAGAAAAAGAGCCCCCATACTGAGCGACGGAGGTTGATCATATCTTTGAACCCGCCTCATTAAGCGACGGCGGTCAGACACGTTTCTCAAACCCGCCCCATTAATTTGCAATGGCGGACGATTGCACCTCTTGAACCGACGCCCCTTCAAAGAGTGATGGCAGTTGATCAACTTTCTCAATCCTGCCCCCTCATTCATTTAGCGATGGCGGATGGTCACATTCGTTCACCGGGCCGCCTCATTGGGCGGCAGCGATTGCTAACAGGTGTCAGCAGAGGTGGCCCCCAAGTTGATACAAATCATCATGTGGGAAACCTGAGGCGCTCGCACTCGAGTGAAAACTCTTTACATCACGCCTGTAGCTGCCTCAGCCAGACTGTCGCAACCTCCGAAAATCCGAAATGTGCGGTAGGCCTTTGATTCCAGTAGTATGTATTTCCTCTCCGCGATTTCCCTCATCGTTCCCCCGGATCTCTTGCATGATGTACGTCATTGTTTGATCTGCTACGAAAGGCTCTAGGTTTTTGGGGATAGGACGCCTTTGCAACGTGTCCTGTCTCGGAGGTTTTTCCACTCGATGTGGGCCGGACACCCATCTGATTGTGTGCGCCCGCCTGCATGCTTTCAGGCATTGATTGTGTCACTCCTTGCGCCAGCCTTTCACGAGACAGTGTTTGCGGAGACACTGCGCCAACGCAATTGTAAATCAACGCAGTCAGGCTTCAGCCGCCAACTTTCCCTGCACATCGAGTCAGCAGATCCCATGAAGGCGCAGTCTTGGAGACCACGCAATGCTTCCGCTTGCTTTTCGCTCCTAAAGTGCATGGCGCGCTGCGAGGCAGCTCAGGGTGTCTACACGATTAATGTCACCCGTCGGGGCTGCACCAAGCAGCGGCCGCTTTACAACCCGCGGTGAAGCTCTCAGTTTTTCTGCACTGCGCTGAAGTGACGAAGCTCAAGCTGTTGGGGTCCGGGTAGCAGAAGACCTCAGTCTGTACAATGTGGCCTCGACTCACTGAGTGGGGCTTGCTTCTGGTAACGTTCCAGAGGCCCATCTGTTTCAATTGCCCTCTGTCAGTTCGGACTCGCCTGGATCATATTCAACGCTTCTCAGAAGAAGCCAAAAGCAGACAGTTTATATCTTTCAATGCTCCATCTGCCGATACTATCGCCTCGACCATTGAAGGGTTTTGAACCTGCTGAATTTCAGATTAACAACCTACCGTCTGATCTTGACGCTGCTAGCAGACTGGGAAGCGACTTAGAGGACTCCTTTGAAGCTACGCGCATGCTTCGCCTGCCTGTCCCATAGTCAAGGCTAGCTAGCCGAGAGGGAAGAACAGCCTTGGCATCATGCTTCAGCGACCGTCGAAAACTTCGCAGAGCGCAGAGATTGCCAGTGCTTTTGTAGCTGGTCCAAGGTCGGGCAGTTGCCTGCCACCCAGCTGTCTTCCAGCTAGCACGACTGCCGTCTGCGTCTCCGGTGCGAAATGCGATGCGCCAATGAGGCCATATTGAATGTCCGCAGGGCATGTATCCGAACAAGGAAGCCAGCAGATGTTCATATTGCAACAGGACCCGAAGCTGGGGCTGCGGAAGTCCTGTCAGACTATCGGTTTGGCATCCACATCTCAAGTTCATCGCGGTCTTCGACTCGTGAAGCAGGAACTGTGCTGTCTGCGGAAGCTTCTCCGTCTGCGACCTGTGCTTCCAGGCACAGCACTGCAACAGCTTACAGCCTGGGCCGCCCTTGATCGATGATCCAAGCATCATGAGACGGCAGGACACGGTTGACACCTCTTATGTCCTTGACCAGAGCGACGGCAGTTGCACGGAGGCGGACCTTGTGCAGACATCCGAGAGTGTGCATGTCAAGCAGTCACCGGTCGTAGCAAAGTTCAAGCAGATTGATCTAAAGCCCCCAGCTCTTGACCTACTGGTTCTGCTATAGCCTTGAAAAGCTGGTGTGCGATCAAGACGGCGCAAGGGCATGGGCAAAAGCGAGCGAGCAAGAGATGTAGTATGTAAGTTAAGCTCAAGCTGCGGTGCATAGGTCGAGACGCAGGTATGCATGCCAGAATGGGTGTGTGAATGTGTGGGCACAAGAAACGCGCAAGCGGTCGATATCAGCCCCAAGTTGCCGTGCAGGTCAGGGGCAGCTTCTTCAAGAAGTACTACTGGTGGTGGTGACCTTATTTGACAGCGCTATTCTATTCGCCTCTCCACAAAGCTTTCTGGAGAAGTTTCTTAGAAGCCGTAGCATCTCGTCAGAGATCAGCCAAGCCAAGGTGCCTGTCCGGATCGATCTTCGGCGGGCCCTGGTCCCAGTGGTCCCAGTCCTACCTGACAAGATGCGCCAGAAACGGGGGAAACGTGGGGACGAGGCTCATCTTGTGCGGGTGTCTGGTCTCTGTTTGCCGGCAGCTTAGTTTCTGCAAAATTGTCATGGGACGACTGCGACCCTCAATGCAGAGGTGAGTGGTTGTGCAGAACCTGCTGCTCTTCAAGACGAAAGCTCCAAGCTGAGATTTTCCTCTGCTTACACGTGCTGTGTCTGTTAGGTGGCCGGACCTGTCTAACCAGTGACAAGACAACTAGCTTCATTCCTTGCGGAAGATCTTGCCGGTCGCGGTGCTGTCAGGCTGCGCTCCCAGATCCGCGTTTTCAGATGTTGCGCCTTAGACACACTCAGGTTTCAACTCAACTCAGACTCTGACATCGATTGATGCCGGACCAAAGTGTCCGTCAGCTGCACGACCTCGCCCAGAGGAACGTAGTTCGATCGCCTGGCAAAGCTGTCAAAGATCACAGCAGGCTCGTTTCAAGGATAGGGGAAAAGGACTTCAGTGCCCACGGCCCCTTTCAACCACAGTGGCGCTACGGCTGTATTGGCCGAAAGAGGTAAGAGTAGAACTGTCTCGGTGCAGCTTTCCACATCGCCAGGTTTCTTCGGGCCAGCCAGGCAGCGCGAGACTGACATGCAGCAGCGGATCGTATGCCTTATTCTGATTCTCACACATGCTGCATGCTCAAATACGAAGCGCTCCACTCCGGATTAGCAACTGAGTCCATTTCGACGACTTGCATCAAACAGGAATTCGCCGAGTTCGACGATGTTGAGCCAGGGGCTTCCACGGCTCAAGAGCCGAGACTCCTCATGTTTTGCGAAAAGCACTCTGAGGGGTCTGCCAGCTCCCGATGATCCGTGGTACTGGCCAGGCAGGCCTTCGCGCAATTCGTTTCTCTTTCGAGCAGCGGCTTGCATCTTGAGGCTGGGATGGTCCGGCACACGATCGGTGTCTGGCCCAGCCCGTCCCTTATCAGATACTTGCCTTTCGATTCATCGACAAGTGCAATGGCCTCGGATTAAAGTACCAGGATCAGCAGATTTTGCAGATGACGCCGCTGGCACTGCCGAGGCCCCCACGAAGTTCCCGACCGTCCTCTGCGAGAGCCAGGCAACCGCCCAGATGCACTCTTTCATGCTTTCTTGAGCCCATGTTTGTGCGATCCTGTTCGAACGACAGTTCAATCTGCAAGTCGAAGTTGTGCCAACCTCGAGACAGGCAAAGCAAACCTCCGAGTGTGGGACGTGGCGAGCTCAAACCGAGCTGTGGCCAAGTGTGGCCTGCTGTGGGGTACTGTAAACTCAAGGAGCTGCAGGGCCTGCTTTCGTCGGTGACGAGGCTGTTGAGTGTCAGTCGAGCACAGCATGTGTTCATGTGCCCCTTTATCTTGCCCAACGCACGAGTCATCCATTGCTGCCGAGAATGAATCCGGATTCCCCTCTTCAATGTGAATGTCGAGCAGGTGCTTGGCAATCGCCAAGAAGCGGAAAGCCGGTAGCTGCCTCGGACTGACCAGGGAGCAGTGTGAAAGCTTCTCGTTGGTGTCTAAGAGGCCTGTCGACCACAACGATTTCCGGAATGGGCTTGTCGCCGAGTCGTTCCCTTTGTGCAAGATCGTTGGCCGAGAAAATCTCGTGGCCGTATTCTTGTGAACAGGACGACAGGCCAAGCCTCATCTCAAATGGCAGACTGCGTGTTGCTGACCTGTCGAGGGGAGTCGAGGCGAAGAGTTTGGCGCTGACTTTTCCCGCCAGGTGAAAGGCGTTCTTTCTCGCATAAACGAGGTGCGTGCGGAAATCGGGACCAAAGGGATTTTCCGCAGCAAAAATCTACTGCCTTCGCCAGGCTCTCACAAAACTGGACCAGCCTCAGGACGAGAGAGCAACTGTAAACCAAAGTTGCCTTTGCCACCCAACCCTAAAGCCCTAAAGTAGCATGACAGGACTGGGAGCCAGTGATGCCAGGCATAGGCCCGTGCCTGAGAGACCCTGAAAGAGCATGTATCCCGGAAGTCACTCACAGCGTTGCTGGATGGACAGAAAGAGGCAGGGCCCACGAAAGAGAAAAAGAGACACTACAGCATAACCCTGCCCTTTTGAAGAAAGGATAACCATAGGGCTCTTGATATTCTGGCCTTTAACACAGGGTGGCTGACTAATCAGGGTCTAGATTACCCTTTAGCGGAGCTTCAGTTCCGCTGTCTCTGCCAGGGACTCCTGGAACGGCGAGAGCCCAGCAGGCCGCGGCAAGTGCAGAAATATGCCTGCGGTTCCTGACATCGCAGCCCTAAAGCATCAACCCCCTGCAACCCCAAGCCCCCCAAAAACCACCACCAAGAAGCCCCCGATAGGTTTATGTTGGTCGGTTCATTTTTTGTCAGGAGGCCGAAGTTCAATCCGCTGAAGCCTTTGCCTCTGCACGGTCGGGAGTCGGCCCTGGAAGCAGGCAGCGTTGCTCCTATTGTTCTCGTCGAGAGTCTTCTTTGTCAAGTCAGGGGGCGGCCTTGTTGGGGTGTTTAGGGCTTAGGGCGTAGAACCTTGGGGCTTGGGACGTTTTAGTCTCTTTAAGCTGATGAGACGGCTAGGGAGCTTTGTGGAGGCTCAGTGCACGCGGACAAGCGGGTGCCAAGAGCCCCGTCCTGGTGACTCCTCGAGCCAGGGACCCGATGCAATTCGAGAGCTCAGCTCTCCCACTGTCTCAGCATCTTCGCCGGCCCGTTGAGGCTCATAAAAATAGTTGGGGATCGACGAAAACGGACATTTTTGGTGTGTGGAGTGAGGCTGCTGCAAGCCGCAACACAGCAGGAGTTGCTCCGAACGACAATTGTGGAAGGTATGTGGCACTGTTTTTGACATGATGCAAAAAAGATAGGGACCGTCAGCCACAACCTTCAACCGGTACCTAAGTTGTAACTGCATAGCTTGACTTCAGAGCACGATGATGTGGAGAGCAGCACGATCGATGCGTCTCTTCGCGCACGGCGCCGACCCTGCCGGCCTCCTGCAGACTCGGAGACTGGGACCTCCACTCGAGAAGCCGGATGCCATGCGCTTGCTCATTGTTTGGCCCCTCGGCTGCTCGCAAGTCTGAGTAGGTCTCTAAACTCTAATGTGCGAGAAAGCAGCAGATGTTGCGATTGTTGCGACAGCAGGCACTCCAGGACTGGAATGGCGAAACAAATGGCAGAGGCGCTTTACACGGGTGCGCTGAAGGCGATGCAAGACATGGAAGCCGCAGAGACCGACTTTGCGATCGACCTTCTCCGTGCCCAGGATGCGCAGGTGAGCGACCTGCTGTCGGCACACGGCTTCCTCTTTTGTGCACCGGAGAACCTCGCTTCAATGTCGGGTGAGATGAAAGAGTTTTTCGACCGCTGCTATTATGGAGCCCTTGGCAGATTGAACGGACGGCCTTTCGCATTGGCCGTTTGCGGAGGCTCAGATGGCGAAGGTGCAGCGAATCAGATGGCCCGCATCTGCAGGGGCTGGCGATTGAAAAATCTGGCAGTGCCTTTGATTCTCAGAAGTGGAGCGCAAACTCCTGAAGCAGTGGCTGCTGCGAAGGTCTTGGACACCAGCGGAACCGAGAAGTGCATGGATCTAGGTGGTCTGATGGCGGCCCATATGCTGCTGGGGGTGCCGTGAGAAACTGGGTTCATGAGATAGCATCTGCGCGGTATCGTTGACCCAAACTGCCCAAACCCTCGAAGTGGTGATGATTAGGCGAGGGCTGGTCGCGAAAAGCGTGGCCTTGCCCTCATGTAGGCATTCGGCCATGCCATCCGTGTGAAAGCTGCGCACTGCGGGATAGAAGCTGTTTCAGCAGTTTGTCGAGCTCAGAACAGCCGGTGCCTGCCCGAGGCCTTTCTTGGCAAGTTTCAAGACGGCGCGCCGAGACCCCAGGGAGTGGGGAGATTGACGTTCTCCTTTGGCATGGAGGTTTCGCTTCGTCTCTGCCCCAAGGCCTCGAGATGGCCACTGGCGGGTCGTCGACAGCTGGGCATAGCAGAGCAGCCAAGCGGAGTGGGGCCTTGCAAGGGAGGGCAATCGGGACAGCCTCATCAAGTGGTACTTAGCGGGGATGTTCCAAGCTAAAGATTCCTCTACAAATCGTCGCATTGCGCATGGGCCTTGTTTGGCAATGCCAAGTTTCGGGCTCATGGCTCTGGCACATAGCACGAGGCTGGCACTGAATTCATTTAATGAACCTTGCGAGAGGTGGCACCGGAATCGCAGCTGAAATTCGCCTTGCGTCCGGTAGCACATGCAGACACACGCAGAGAAAGCAGGTCTGCTTGCACTGTTGGTATATACGTATTTGGGATGTATGCGTTGAGCTTTGGGGCCTGCTGCACACAAACAAGTTGTGATTGGTTCATATTGGTTCAAAGAAGCGTGTCCATTAGAGCAGATACTGGGAGACCTTCCTCAGGCAAGTCTTTCATTGGTGCCAAGTTCGTCAGCTGCTCACGCGCAGCGGGGTTATCAGCCTTGCTGTCTGCTTCTCTGCGATGCCAGGCCGATTTTGCTCAATGCGATCCGTGGGCCACCCAGGAGCCTCTGTGCATATTGCTGTCGCTGTGTGGGGCTGAGTGTAGAAAGTGGTTCGGGCGGTCAGTACAGGTCAGCCCATCATAGTGCTTGTGCAGCCGAAAGTTGCATCAGCGAGATCTTGTAACATGTCAACATGTTGTTTTGGAATTCTGGTTGCGCGTTGCCCAACAATCTCATAGATCCCTGCCCAACATCTACGGCAAGAGGAGGGCTGTCCAATCTTCAAAGGTTTTGTCTAACTTTCAAAAGGGCAGGCCATGGCGGTTGCCGTGATGGGCGCCTGTCACTTGCAGCACGTGCCCGTTGATTACCAAGCGACTGCAGAGATTACGTGCATCGGCTCCAATTGGCGTGCTGCTTTTGTCTAGACATGCTGCTCCTTATGAAGTTTGTGTGCCCTGCTGATGACAGTCACAGATCTCATGCAGTCCAGATCATTAAAACATGCGTTAGCGTTGTGCATGTTCAGCGGCAGTATAGTGCACGAGTAGGTGTGCTCAGAAATTGGGTGCACAAGTTTGCAATTTTGCAAGGTTGGTGAACCAGCAGCTGCAAGAAGCCCTTGCCGAGCTGCAAGAGCTTCGCCAGCAGGTTGTCCGAATGCAGTGCCACCAAAATGTCTTGGAATATAAGTTGGTCCGCGCACAGCAGACTGCGAGCTGGTATGGGAAGAACTGGGCATCCTCATTGTCTGAAGTGGCGCGTGGGAAAGCCTTTATCAGGGAGCTGACATCCCGTGCGGCAAGCCCGTGCTTTGGACAGCATTTGCAGCCTTCCGGGGTTTCCTTGTTGCAAACCCTGAATTTTCCATGTCCGGCTCAAATTGGCTGCCATGCTCTCAGGTCATTCCAAAGCAATGATTCCATGCCAGCGCAATGCCCCCAGCAGCCTGTGTTGGCGGGTCTGTCGTGCCTCAGCCGCACAGCAAGTGATATCTTCTACTTGATAGGTTTCAATGGCGCATCCCGTGTTGTGCTCAGGCCCGAGCCACCTGAGCGCAGCCAAGACGGTAGTGTTGAGGCGTGCTGGTTCGCAGGTTTGCCAGCAAGACGGAAACCTGCGTGATTTCAAGCCTTACTGTATGTAATGCTTTGGGGGTTGTTGAGCCTAACTCCGTCAGGCCTTGACCTTGTAACATGTAGTTTTGAGCAGAAAGTCGGGCACTTCAGTTCAGGTGGTCGAAGCGCAGCTTGAAGGTCCGGATGGTTCCTTGCACACAAGTTTGCAACGCCGGCGGCATTGGGTGCAAGATCTTTCGGTAAAAGGAGAAGTAGACAGCTGCTATGTTTCTGCCGGTGGGCTTGAGGCACATGCCTGCATTTTCTGGAGCGCCCTCGACATCAAATCAGGACATCGCCAGCCTGTTGCAGCAACAACTCCAACTTTACAAGAATCGCATGGCTGCTCGCAGGCTTCAAGCGACCGCTCCTGGTATAGCGTTGTGCCTCTTGTGCCTCTTGATTCAATCAAGTCGGATGGAGAGATGAGAGACTTCCGTGCAGTGTTGCAAGCAACCATGTTAGGCCCAATCTATTCGAGTTTCTTCGCGTGCCATGGCTGAGATATGGAGTCCGGGCAAATGCAGTTGATTAGAACCAAAGCATGCAGCAAACACAGCCGATCCCCAAAAATGCGCCTTGCGTGTGAAGGTGCAAGAGATACTGTGCTTGTATGCGGCGTCGACGCAGAGCAGAGACCCCAAGGCCGGGGAGGACACAACACACACAGAGCTTTCAGAGCTTGGCCTGTCCCCAACGCCCCTCTGCCGGCCCCCCTGCCACACAGAAACCCCCAAACACCCAAACGCAGTGAGAGAAGACGATATGTCCCCTAAGGTCCTAAGGTGCGCGTTGAGTTGCGAAATCCTGCTAGGATTTGCTGCATCGTGCAAATGTGCCAAATTGAGACAGAGCTTGCATTGAAGTGCCGTGCCGAAACCATGTTTGTAACGATTCACTGCGAGGCCTTAGTGCAACACATCGTGGAGACTGCTGGCCTCTGTTCGTCTTCTGGCGTACTTCGCTGCGCCGAAGTTTTCCAGAACCTCTGTTTGGCCAGCAGTGCTGCCCCTAACGATCCACGAGAAGATGTGCAACAACGGTTCCTACAACGGCGGTTTGCTGATGATGTCCTTGGAGAGAAGGTGTTCTTCTGCCACTCGGAAGCTTAGAAATGCTTGGACGCTCCACTTTGCTGCTTTCATCTGTGGTACTGTAACTGCAGCTGGCAAGGCCTTGTGCCTGCATTTGCCTATGTTGCCTTCAAAAAGTCGCCAATAAGGTCAGCTTTGGCACATGGCGCAGTGCAGTATGGAGGTGTCACTCTTTACTTATGCAGACGTGCAGCGTATTACGCATGCCTTGATTGACAGTCTGTCAATGCATTGCTATGACCCGGATTTGCAGCTGTGCGAAAGTGCCCACTACTTGCTGGAGATTTGCGGACGCTCCGCGAAGCAATGCGTGCGCTGCCAAATTTCGCAGCGCATGTTGGGTGTTTTCGAGGCTGTGCTCGAGTCTCCAACATTTGAGTGGCATCGGCTTAGAGGGGCCATACTCCATGTGCGCAATGTAGCGCGTGCACTCTCCCAGGCCGAGCGGCAAAGGTGGGCGTCAATGTTGGTCGAAGCAATGCGGTTGGAAACGGATTTTGACCACCAGGAGTTAGCGATTTCTGCATTGGAAGCACTTTGGAGATCAGACGACGCTCCGTGCACGACATATTCGCAGCAGCGACTTGAGCTTCTGAACATGCGAGCTACAGCCACGAGACAGCTGGACAGTGCACTCACGAGGCTCTTGTTCTCTTTCTGACTTCATGCTGCAATATGGCACGTTGCCGCATCTGCACAAGTTATGTTCGTGCAACGAAGTCACGCGGCTTGGTGTGCTAGTCCGAGTGTTCCGCCAAGGCCGATCATTTGCTCAGGCATTCTTGGGAGGCATGCCGTGGAGATAAGTTTGCATCAATAAGGCTTTTATCTCTTGGACTCCGGCCACGCGCTCAGGCACCCCAAGCATCCCAGCTCGGTGCCCGAATCAAGGCGCCAGTTGCTGTCATGCTGGGTCTGGGCGTAGTTAGAACTGGATGAGGGAACCTATTGTTGGACAGCAGATATATACAGCTTCAAGCCGAGTAGATGTTGCAACGAGAATTCACAAGCTCCAAACAAGTGCTGCCCAACCGCTGTTCACACCCGGCCACGACTCAGCCTGAAGGAACTGGAGGTGGCTCTTCGTCAGGCTACCGCCCTGGTGACGTTCTTCAGATGTATGATTGATTTGTGCTCCTGGAGGAACAACTGGAAAGTTCCCGTCGCGCCCGGTCCTACGGTGTCAGGGTGTAGGAGGGTTTTAGGTTCATGCCGAAGGTGCCAAGTGCCTGCCAGAATCACGCTGTCGCTGAGGCAATGGCCATTACCGATCTGACTATATTGAGCGCAAGGACTGCAGGGCATGCCGTTCAGATTCAGACTCAGCCACGAGCGATGAGCCGACTGACGGTTAGATGTTGAATATGTGATAGTTGCTATCGGGATTTTGTACGTGTTTTTGTTGTGGTTTACAGGTGATTTGCACAAGTGCTTTCGGATCAGTGCATTTGCAATGCGCTTGTTGCAGCGATTTCGGAATGGTTTCTGCACGAAGCAGGAGATGAGCACACACGTGGACTTACGCCCTTTTTTCCACACACAGCAAACAAACGTACTTGAAGTCACCTGAGCTGTACAAGACTATCTGAATTGAAACTCGAGCCATCAGATTGTCTGGCAACGCTCTCGTCAGAGCTGCAGACGAAGCTCCAATCGTCAGAGCGCCAGCCAACTCATTCTGAAGTGATTCCGCAGTCAGGCCCAGATCACGCCCAAATCGCTCCAAATTGCAAATGCTTCCGCAATCGCCGTTTATCAACTGGGACCACTGGGAGACCACTGAGATTGTGGTGTGGAGGTCAGCGGATCACCTGATGACTTCGGAGTGCTTCGGAATCAGTTTGCAGCCGTTACTGTAGCTGAAAGCTCACAATTATCTCAAGCTCAGCTTCCTGGGATCCTGATATTCTGAACGCAGGACACATGAAGATTTTCAGCTATCATTCTGAAATCACTCCGAAACCACTCCTCCATGACTCCGCTTCATGCAGGCCGTTTTTCGTTTGTTTATGGGACAGCAGGACGCCTTATGGGGTCTTTGGCCTGACATTTAGCCTTATCCCCAAGCATCCGGTTTTTACAACATGTGTGTGCTGCTGTCTGAGCAGGTCCGACTGCCCCCTAATACAGAGTGGGCAGGACGCGCCAAGCGCTGGACAAGGCTGAGGCGAGATGCAAGTTGTGTTGTCGCACTTGAGAAACACAGGACTGCGTCAGGCTCGTGTGCCAAATGCAAGGTTGGCTCAGGGCCAGGACTCCACAACAGTGCAGACGTTTAGACATTCTTCCAAGCCTGTTTTTCAAAGCACAAAGCCAAGCCCGTGCCCCGGGTCCAAAACATCTGCCAATTGAGAATCTCTGTCATATAGGGGCAACACGCTGAGACTTGTGGCATGTGTTAGATCCAGCATAAGAAGCCTGGAAACAAGGGGATAACGCGGTGCAACGCAGTGCCGTATGCAGAGCCTGCCCTTAACTTCTGTCCTCACAGCATCCAGCCACACGCAGGCTCACAGTATGTGTAACCACGCATCGGGCAACCCGATCACGCCCAGTAATGTCTCTAAACGATTCTAATTAGTAATTCTGGTTTGCGAGCAGCAAGGTGACCTTCCCAGTCAAGTGCCATGTGGAGTGGTGGAGGGAATCGCACAGCGTATCAATTTGTGGCCTCGTCCACCAAGCAGTGTGTCGAGGCTTCCGTGGCCGAAGAGTCCCATCGAGTGGAAGCTGTGCAGTTTGAGACCGCCGAGGCGCAACTCCCAACGTAGCAATCGGCATGATCGAAATTCTCCCCAGCTTAAAGGGCACTATACCTGACCTTGATGTCAAAACTGAGTGTGCAACCGTTTCTGGGAATGTGGACGCACGGCGTGCTCTGTCCCGGTAAAGCGGCTTGACATCAAGGAAAAAGATGAAGGATGTAATGGTTCATGCAAAAATGTCAGCCGCTCTGTTTTGAAACATATACAGCTACTGCCTTAGATCATCCTAAGCAGTGTCGCCAGGCTTTAACAATACATATTACGGCTCGGTGCGAGGGCGCACGCCGACTGCCATGCAGTTAGGCTCTGGATGCCATCCGGAGTTTGAAGGGGCAGGTGCAGGACAAGCGCTGCTGGTTTAGCAAATACTTTTCGCAGTCAAGTTCGCAGATGAGGAGTTTTGAGAGGGCTTGAGAGCTGCAGAAGCCAGGAGCTTCGACAGGAGCTGATTGCGGAGCAGAATGCAAAGGTGTGAACACCCAGCAAATCCTCAGCTTGGTGAGAGTTTGAAGACAGCAGCACAGGCAAGCTGGAGGTTTAACAGGGCAGAGAGATGCTCACCCATGCATGTTGGCAAAGGCACTTGTGCTTTTCCTCCAAATGGACAGGTTACGGACCATACTAAATCAGTCAAAGGCCAGGCGACACAAGGCTTTTGATTTGATATTGCTTCGCATACAGCGCCGTGCAGGCAGAGGCAGAGCAGCGCCACCGGCATGCAGAGGCAGGCGATGTTCGCGGGACCGTGCGAGACCTGACCGGGACATGATGAGAAACGATTAGAACAGGGAGTTTGGGGCTCTGCCACCGTGAGTTGGAGTTTTGCGGCGCCGCAGCTGCAATCGAAATAGGACGCGCGTTGACTGCCTCGGCTTGGCTGTAAAGGGGAACCGGAGCACAGGCGACCTATTATGGGGTCCTGGGGGGAGAGAGCAGAGAGTTTGGGAAGACTTCCCAAGAAAGACCTCTTCTGCACGCCTCGGCAGGCGAATTGCAGGGCTTGTAGGGGCTGTGCCCAAACCAGAGAACGGGTTTCGCGGGAGGGTCAAGTGACCGGAGCATCTCGTGCAGCCCAAAAGTCTCAGCAGAATGACAAATGAGAATCTTGGTCGCAAGTGAATCTCGCCTTGCCACAGCCGTCCACATTAAAGTGCACAGCCATGTGGTGGCAGAACTGCTACACCAGGTCCAAGCCCATATCTTCAAGGCCTTGCTCCTCGTTTTGGCCAACATGTATGCCCCTTTGAAGTCATTTGAATCCAAACACTTGGAGCAATTCACTGACTTCGTCACGTCCGTCACGTGTCAAGCTTGATGTTGTTAAATGGTTGTTACCCACTGATACGATCGCTTGAATGCAACGGTACTGGGAGGGCTTGCAGGTCGAGTTGACTGCTCGCCAAGTGCGTGCGAAGAACCCGAGTGGAAGACAGCGACGATCGGGGGCAGAGATGCTGATGTGGAGCATGCTGCCGCTTGCCCTTTCGATAGTATTATTATGTCAGGAGTGTTTCAACCACTTGCCGAACCAGCAGCATAGCGACCATAGACCGATAGAATCGCTTAGAATCTGAGAGTATTTGTGCGAGAGAAGATCTGTAGGACTGCCGAGAACATTTAAAGCTTTTTGAGAACGGGTTCAGTCTGAACTTTTTCAGGAAGCGAGGTAGTGTTAACCCTGAGCGTGTGCAGAACCATGTTTGCACATTTTGCTGTCATATCGACAGCAAATAACATGACTTGGGCATAGCGAGCTGCGTATTGAAAAAGCCGCTGGGCGCAAGTTTTCCTTGTGAAGGCATTGGCAGAGCATCTTCGCAGAGAGCTTCATCAGGCCATGGTTTTCTGATAAAGAACACGGCCTCAGCTCTTATCAGGATTCTCCAAGATGCCGCACAGGAACGCTTGGAAAGATGGTGGTGGTTCGGCCAGCCAGGGTGCGAGGACAATTTGGATTGCACAGTGCACCCGACCTTAATTGTCATTGTTTTTACTATGCAATTACTGGGCCTAGCGCACATGAAGCAAAGTTGCATCCCTGCGTCCAATGAATTGACATGCCGCTCACAGCGAAGTGGGCCTCAGACGCCTACGGCATTTCCAGCCCAAGTCGACCCTCGTGTCGACCCCGCAGAGCTCGTGGGAGGGATGAAGCGCTGGCAGTCGGCATCTTGCGCAGGCACTGTGAATCTGAAACCGATCTCCGCAAAGCCACGCTGGCAATACCCAGTCATCCAGTCGAACGAAGTAGTCAGGGTACGGAATATGTAGGTCAATCAGAACTTTGTAGGCTTGGGACGATGCGGAGCTCAGACCTCCTACGCGTCCAACAAGCCAGCGGTTGTATTGCCGAGCAAGCCGATGCTGGAACCCTTCAAGCATGTAACAACAGTAGCGACTTCGTCCGCATGCTCATTTGCTTTAAAAGCCAGTGCTCTTTGCTTCGAATAGAAAGCATTTCCCAGGCCGCAAAGACACGCCTAAGGCTGAGTAGGGGTGTGCTCTCTGCTGCAAGCAGAATATGCTCTACCAGACTGCAAAAACCCTTCTAGGGCTGAGTGCGGTTGTGGTCTCTGCTTCAAGTAGAGCGAGTTTCCCAGGCTGCAGAAACGATTAAGGCTGCTGTGCTCCTTGCTTCAAGTATATTGCATTTTCCCACGTTGCCACAACGCAACAGGCGGTGCCCTGCAGGCGTGATAGCAGCCTGGCAGTGGAATGAACTTTGGAGAGGTGGCTTTCCTACGCATGTTCGCCCACAAGAGCGCCCAAGCGCACTACATGCACAAGCACGTTTCATGAGAGCTTTCTATTGACCCTATGTGGACGGGTGCGATTTGCAACAGTTGAGGAAACGCACTGCATCCACCAAGCGCCTCCAAGCGCGAAGGCGCATAAAGTCTCAGCGCGTAACAATTCCGTATCCGACATCTGACAAGATGGTCGGGCAGCACGCGCGTTCTGTCATTACTCCCAGACCCCTTGCTGTCGTTTGGCGACCAGAAATTTGATGATGCTCCTGCCGGTCCAGTATGGAATCCTGGTCCAGCTGCCCTCTTAGGACTGGCATGTGGCCGATTGGGCAGACAGCTGTGCCGGAGCCGAAGATTGCCCTATGCGTGCAGTTTCATAAATGCCTAGCTGTGAGCCCGAACTTTTTCAACCCTGGCTGAATCCCAATCTAAAGCAAGAAGCGTGATGATGTTTTGGTATACAGATTTCTGGTCCAGCCGCCTCCTAGGAACGTCCCATTGGAAGGACAAGTTGGGCAGAACATGCCAGCGCCTGAGTTGGCATAATTCGGGCAGCAAAGTATGATATAGTATCAGAATCTGTCAAGCGTCGCCTTCAGTTCCAAAGGCGGGGTGATGTTCCAGAATATAGAGTCTCGGCACAGCTGCCTCCCAGGAACATCCCGTGGACAGGACAAGTTGGGCAGAGCATGCCAGCGCCTGAGCTCGCATCATTCCGCAAAAGATGCACAAGTGTCAACGCTTGAGCTTGAAGTACACAGTGCCATAGATGCTTAACCGTGCCTGAGTTCACGGTCTGGCTGGAGCGCCGGCGTATGAGAGGTTAATCCTGCCCCAAATCGCAGTGCAGGCATAGTTGGCTTGATGTTGCTTTGTTGGGGGTTAGATCTCCCAGAGTGTTAGCGTGCCAAACTGCACAACTAATGAACGAATTAATCCACCGTGACAGATCATGGACCAATCATCGCTGCATGGAGAAAATCAATAGAGCCATCCAGCTCGCTATTCGAATTCAACAGTCGTAAATCAAGGTGCACGATTATCAATTCGCCTTTTCTTTAATTCAATATAGTTCCCAGGCTTCGTCGTAGCAAAATCTTCAACTTGATCTGGCGCTTTCAAATATAAAAATATTTAAGTGAGTCATATCTTTATTCGATGGATATTGAAATCTGATAAAAAATCTGAAATTTCATTGAAGGTATATA